>APFE030393205.1:0-12372 GCA_000404065.3 Pinus taeda | reverse complement strand
ATCTTCATGGGATTTGTCCCATT
Organism: Pinus taeda; assembly: GCA_000404065.3. Classification (NCBI taxonomy): domain Eukaryota; kingdom Viridiplantae; phylum Streptophyta; class Pinopsida; order Pinales; family Pinaceae; genus Pinus; species Pinus taeda. Next base: position 12,349 of record APFE030393205.1, on the reverse strand, counting down.
TCAGAACTAAATCACCGACTTGAAATTGTTTTGAACCGGATGAGACTGAATCAAAGGATGACTTGATGATTTGCTGATGTTTCGCATGAATAACCTTGGCTTTTTCTCTTTCCTCTTCTAATTTTAGAGTTTGGTCATGTCTAAGTTGTATAGAAGAAGAAGGGCTTTCTTCAATAAACTGAACTAGGGCTAGAGAAGGAAGGACAAGATTTGTTGGTAGCACTGCTTCTTTTCCATACACAAGATTAAACGGGGAAGAACCTATGGAAGCCTTTTGCGTTATCCTATCATCCCATAATGCAAATATTAAAGATTTGTGCCAATTTTTATGGTTCTGTTCGATAGTTCGCTTAATAATTTTAATCAGATTTTTATTTGTAGATTCTGCTAAACCATTACCCTGGGGATAATAATTAGCAGAATATTTCAGTTTAAATCCTCTTTTAATAGAAAAATCAAACATAGCATTGCGTGAGAAGTAAGATGCATTATAAAAAACAAGAGCATTTGGGATACCAAATCTGGTAATGATGAATTGGTCTATGAATTCAATAATTGCTTCAGAATTTGTTGTCTTTAAAGGAATTGCTTCAACCCACTTGGTAAAATAATCAGTAGCGGTAAGGATATAGTTATGCTCTTTGGAAGAATGTGGAGTAATTTCTCTAATGATGTCCAATCCCCATTGCTCAAATGGTTGTTCAATGTTGATTGGTTGCAAAGGGAAGGCTGGTTTTCTTTGTCTTCCACTAGAAGTTTGACAATTCTGGCATTTCCTTACATATTCATGAGCATTTCTAAACAGAGTGGGCCAATAATATCTAGCATGGATAATTTTGTGAGCTGTTGTATCAGCTCCAAAGTGGCCTCCTGCCGGTCCATCATGTAATTCCTGCAAAACCTTTCGTGCTTCAGGTTTTTCTAGGCATCTTAATAAAATTGAATCATAGTTTTTCCTAAAAAGCACATCATCAATAATTGTAAAAATTTTTGCTTTCAATCTAATGGCCCTTTTGTTTTTGTAAGACAGGTTAGGAGGTGCATATCCATTTTTCAAATAAACGATTAAGTCAGCATATTGTGATCTGGAGTCAACGATACTTATCTGATTGATCTCTTCGGTTTGATCTGTATCACCTGAATCTTGAATGTTCGATGCTCCTGCCAACAACCTGCAAAAACCTTGGCCTCTAACAATCTTTGCTGGTTTAATTTCTAAGTCATATTCTTGAAGTGCTGTAACCCAGTTTGCCCTTTTTTCACCCAATTCCCTTTGGATTAATAGTTGCCTTACTGCAGGTAAAGGAACTATAACTTTTGTATGAGATTTTAAAAGGAAGGGTCTGTAATGTTTGACAACTTTATATACAACAAAGGCTTATTTTTCTACTTCGGAGTAATTCAATTAAGCACCCTGAAGATTTGAACTATAGAATGAAATGGGTGCTTCCAAATTGTGATTGTTGATCTCTGTGAGTATTGTTGCATAAGACAAATTGGATGCGATAGTATACAATGTGAAATGATTAGAAAAATTAGGAGTATTTAAAGCGAGGGCATTGATTATTGATTGTTGGATCAAATCAAACGCTTCCTTTTCTGCCAATCCCCATCTAAAGACTGAATTTTTCTTAATCATAGTTTGAAGTGGCAAAATGATTTGAGAAAAGTTTGGAATGAATATTTTAACAAAATTGATTTGGCCTAAAAATGACTGCATGGATTTTTTATTATGAGGGAAAGGGATTTCAGAGATTTCTTTGATCCTGTCCGGATCAATATAAATGCCATCTTTAGAAACAATAAAGCCTAAGAGCTTTCCTTGACCAAGAGCGAAGAAGGATTTTTTTGGGTTAAGTGAAATACCGTATCTCTTGTAGCATTGAAAGATTTCATTTAAATCATGCAAATGATTGGATCTCTCTTTAGAAAATACAGTAATATCATCTAAGTAGACGACTATTGTTTTGTTAATCAACCTTTAAAAGCTATATCCATCGCTCTTTGGAAGGTGGCTCCTACATTAATAAGTCCGAAAGGCATTTTCTGATAGGCATACGTTCCCCATTTTGTTTTGAATTTGGTTTTGAGTCGGTCATCAGGATGGACCAAAATTTGGAAAAACAGTCCAAAAAGGACATTAACTCAGATCCGGCCACTGATTGGAGTATCTGCTCCATAGTAGGTAATGGGAAATTATCTTTTAGGCTCGCCTTATTCAAATTTCTGAAATCTATACAAATCCTAATGTCGCCATTTTTCTTTCTGACTGGCACCATATTAGAGAACCAGTTTGAGTGCTGAACGGGAAAAATAATCTTAGCTTTCAAGAGTTTATTGAGTTCCGATTTTATTTGACTCTCTAAGTTTGGATGTATTTTCCTCAACCTCTGTTTAACTGGTTTCTGTTCAGGAAGCATTGGGATGGTATGATGGATGATGGATGTATCATATGTTTTTAAATCGTCATATTTCCAAGCAAAAACATGTTTATTTTTTTGTAACAGTCTAATGAATGCTTCCTTTTCTTCCACGGAAAGTTCTAATCCTAAATTAATGTTTTGAGGAGTTTGCTTAGTGCCAAGGTTTATCAATTCAAACCTTGAGGTAGAACTTTGGAGTTTTGTATTGGTTACAGGTTTAAACTTGTCTTTAGTATCATAAAGATCCTCAAGCTTCACCACAGGCTTTGGGATTGAATTTTCCTCATGTTTACCTCGCATTTGAATATCGTGCTCGTTTTCCTTAATGATTTGATAATCATAGGATTTTTCGGAGGTTAAAAACTGTAAAATTTCTTCATCGTGGTTGAATACTCTCCAATCAGTGACATTGTCAGGAATTGATGGCCTAAAAAGCAATTCTACTGAAAATCTATCTGGGCTATAATCTTTGGAAGGTAGGAGCTTGGAAGCGACATTGGCTAGCAAGTCAGCTGCTGAATTTTGAGACCTGGGAATGGAAGAAATATTGAATCCCAAAAAGTGGGAGCTGAGTTCCTGTACCAGCGACTGATAGTGTTTGAGATGGTTCGAAAGGCAATGAATTGTATTCCTTACCTGCTTAACAATGATCTCAGAATCTCCAAACGCTTTCAAATATTGGACCTTGAGGCCGATCGCTTTGTATAATCCTTGGACTAAGGCTTCCTAATCAGCTGTATTATTTGTGCATTCAAACTCTAGCCTGCAGGACAACATTTTTTTTTCTCCCTATGGGCTAACCAAAACACATCTTGCTCCTAAGCCCTCACTAGACATGGACCCATCAAAATACAAAGACCAAAATAAAGAATTATCTACAATCTTATTTACAAGTTTCTCAGTAACATTAACACATCTAGATCTATCAGTTTGTGAAAAAAATTCGATTTGTGATGTGAGATTATTTACCTAGAAAGGAGATGGCTAGGCAATATAACTTCCAAAGAATGATTCAGAAGAATAATTTCCCAGAATGTTGTTATTAAATGCGACTGGTTGATTTTCTTGTTCAAATTCTGTAACTGTGTGGGTGATGTGTTTCTTCTGATCGATTTTTATTTGATTCAGCTTACCTTTATAGGGAAGCCACATATGGGACCAATCGGTAGAAATATACCCATGGAGCTTTTCTGACCAATTCCTGCTTAAAATTAAACCATAGAACTCAGGTATATCGGCGATTAAGATATCAATCCTTTGAACCACTCGTGGATCAGTTGATAACCTGATTGTAACAGAGTTTATTTCCCCTAAAACTTGGACTTTAGTTCTATCTAACTGCACAATGTGAATTGAAGACTTATGAGGTTCTATGTTCAGTTTAGGACAAACCGAAGCTGGCATTATATTGGATGGTGCGCCAGAGTCAATTAAGCAGTTATGTAGATTTTGATTGTACATTTCATATGTTAAGAGGAAAGGAGGAGTATGGGAATTTGATCTATATACAATTCGAATTGTATCAGTTGCCTCAACTCTACCAGAAGGTGGTTGTCCTGAGTCGCTTGCAGCTTTAGTACTGGGAAGAGGCGAAGAAGGAACTACATTAAGTTCTTTGAGAAATAATTTTTTGTTGATGTTTTAATTTACTAAGTTCAAACATGGTCATGTTTGCCTTAGTCCTCTTCATATCATCAACAATATTATAGTCCATTGAATCGGATACTACCAACGTCTTAGATGATGTAGGTATATTGGAGGATGACAGTTGATTTTGAGATACTGTTGCGGGTGGCTTCCTTGTGGGTACCTTTTCCTTCGTAGTATTGGTACCTGCACTCCTTTTCTTTGAATTGGCCTGAACAGGTTCAGGAGTACTTTTACTCCTGGTAGTCACGGGAAAGGCTTCTTGTTCGGATTCAGTATTGGAGTTAGGCAGTATAAAGTCCCACATTCCATGGCATTCAACGACTTCCTCTTCTTTTAATTCATCAGATGGTATAATTGTTTCTTCTTCTTCCTCAGGATCTGAATCTACATAGGATATAACATTTGGAGGCTTGGACTCAGGCTTCTTAAAATTCCTGTAAGGTTTCTTTGTTGAGGACTTTGCTACTTGCTTCTTAATCTCAACCATTTTATTTGACATGGTTTTGAGGACTTTTTGAAGGCCCTCCATATCGTATGGATATTTGGTGATTTTATTTTTTGAATCATCCTTGAAAGACACTTTTTTGGATTTCCATTCCTCTAGAGTAGCTTTCTTTTCCAAAGCGATTACGCGTTTTTCGAAAGCGAGGGCTTCTTTCATGTTTTCAGCCAATGTGGGTTTTTTAGCCCTATCTACAAAAATGGCTATATTTGAGGGTAAGGTTGTAATGTACCATTCGCTTCTAATTTGTTCACTTGGCTTATCATCGGTAGAGATTTTGTTCAAGAGTTTGTTAAATCGGGAGTTAAACTCCTTAATTGGTTCTCTTGACTCGATCCTTAGATTGGAAAGGTCATTGACGAGTGTAGCCAAGGATCTATCATTGCCGTATTTGGTAAGAAACTGTTCCTGAAAGACATTCCAACTGGTGATGGATCCAGAGGGTAAGGAAAAATACCAAGACCCTGCTGATCCTTGTAATGTGTAGGGGAACAATCTAACTACAACATCTTCTTCTGTTACTCCCTTCAAATTAATTAACAACATGAAATTATTTATGTGTTCCTCAGCTAATGTTCCAGCATCTGGATTGAACTTTGGTAACCATTTCTCAGGATAATCAGGTAACGGATGTAAAGGCGGAGGCATATTGACTGCACCAGGACTTCTCCATGGTGTTTGAGCCATTTTGGGAGTACCAACGATTATGTGTGGTGTTCCAGGTGATTGGAGAGGAGGTGGAAAGGAAGACTGAAAGGATTGTGATGTTGGAGGTGAAGTCCCTTTGTGAACAATAATATGTAATGGTGAAGTGGGTGTTTGACTTCCCATTGGTGATGATGAGATGGAAGATGATGGAGAAAAGGTTTCACTACCAGAACCTTCAGTGTTCTTTTTAATCCTTTTCCTTTGGGGTAAAGGCAACTCAGCTGGTTCAATGCCGATTTTTTCACTTTGAAGTCTGGTAAGATGATGAGGTAAGCGAAATTGCGAAGTCTGACTGCCTTGTGACACTTCATATATAGGAGGTGAAATCGAGAAGCATTGAAGTTTCTGGATGATAGACTGAACTTCAGGGGACTCCGGGCTTAAACGTTCTGAAGTATAATGAGGTTGAGCAGTAGTAGTTGATCCTTCCTCTTCTCGTCTGGATACTGATATTTCAGAGTGCAAACGAGAGGTCCGAGGAGAGGTGGAGGGTGATTTACTCTGTGAATGGTCTGTAGGTTTTGACTTACTCGCCATTCATAGTGAATGGCCCTCCTTCTAGCGCCAAAATGTTGATGCCCCGAAAATCGTTGTATCAACATTGGGGGATAACCACCCGGTCCAGACCTTAATACAACTCCTTTTCCGTTTGGGATGGTGGCTCTGACTGGATATTGGGACCAGTTTCCGAATAATGAATAAAAGGGGTGGATGAACGATTGGTTATCTAATCTAATGATAGGTGAATAACTTAATCTATCATCAAAAATAAAAGAACTACTGCTAATCCCAGGAACTATTATTCTTTGGAAATGTAGCGTTTGATGATCTTTGTCTATTGACAGGCATATAGATGACTCTATCAAATAAACATAGATATTTATTCATTCAAAGAATACTTTATTTAAATAGTTAAACAAAGTGATTAACACAATATTGCTACACTTATCATTTATATCATCGATACATACATGATTAGAAGAAAAGCACACTGTAAACATCCAATAGTGGAAGGAATAAAAAATGTTGTTAAAACACACACACACATATATATATATGATAATAGCAAGAGCGATCAAATGACAATTCATATAAAAAGAATGAGTTCAGACATAGATAATAGTACCATATGAGCTGCTTATCACTCCCAATATCAATCACTATTTGAAATTCTTCTTCCAACGCAGAAATACTTTCAAACAAAGACAGTAGTGCACATTCGCATAAAAGCTTCTTTGTCAAAATCAAAATGATTGGTCCAATTTTATAAAAGAATATCCCTGAAGTACAATAGTGCAACTTCAAGTTTTAAGTCATATACAAAACTTTACGACCCTTTCTAAATACATGAAAGGGTCTATAAATGCTAAATTAAGCTAACTACCTATGAAACTGAAATCCTACTTAATTGGTATCAATTGATTTTGAATATCTCCTTCACAGCAATCTGGCAGTCGGCGGCATGAATCATCATTTAGGCTGTTTGCCTTTAAACCTGAGCTGACATATCGCAAGCATTGGCTCCACTTCGGGTGGTCTGTTGAGGCGAGAATTGAGTTGCGCGACATAGGTGGCATCCTGAATATCAGGAATGATATACCTGATTGCATCTGTAAGGCATTTGAGGGTGGCTCTCTGGCTTTGCGGTTTGACTAAAAAGAACCAATAAGTGTCCCATGTCAAACTGTTAATTCCTGTGATTAATCTTCCATTTTTCTTCAGTTCCAGATAACATGACTGCTCCAATGTTTTAGCTGTTGTCAATTTACCTGGAGTACATTGAGAGATCATGTTAGACAAGTAAAGAGTATTATTAACCAATTCAACCAAAGTACTAGTGGTTGATTTGCATCTTGAAATTGCTCTCTCTGCTTTCATTAACTGGGACTGCCATTCTGTAAATAATATCTCTTTATGCGATTCTAAAATCTTTGGTAAATTAGCCTCTTGTCCCTGATCGGTATCTTGCCATTCAAGAAAATTGGTTAATGTTTCATTGGCTTGATCCAAGTCTGTTCTAGCTTTTTTCGATTTCTCACTTATTGATGTCGTTAAATCACATAATGGTTCCGCCTGGGTGATTTGTTGACATAAAAGCTTTATCTGAGTTATCAACGCCTTGTTTATCTGTAATGCCTCTACTCTGAATTCATCTATCTGTGGAAGTTTCTTTGTTTTCTCTAGCTGGGTTGATAGTTGAGCAATCTGCTCAACTTTTGACTTCAGCAATTGTTCATTCATTTCTTCTAGTTGTGCCAATGCCTCAGACAGCTCTTTCTGCTTTTGAACTGCGCTGTCATCAATCCTCTGTTTCTCTTCCTGCAATTGTTTAGTCAATTGATTATTTATTTGTTGTTGTATTACCAATTACCGTTCTGCCTGCTCCACCTTTTGCTGTGCTTCTAATAATTGCGCTTGCAGTGAAAAGATCTCCTGGTCTTTTGTTTTCAATAAAATGCTTACCTCTGATGCCTTGTCTATTGTTGTTGCTGAATAGGCTCCAACATATTGTGATAGTTTTGTTAGATCATCAGAGGGGTCAAATTCCTCTTTCCAAAGCACATTGCCCGTCACTGTTTGTTCTGGGAATAGGGAAGGTTGATCAGTCCTTCTCCTCTTCCTCTGTTGTTTTACCACATCTTTGTGTCTTGGGCTATAGAAGACATCTAAGGGAGGAATTTCTTCTATTTGCAAAATAACCTGATCGGAAGGATCCTTTGGGATTATCTCTACTTCTTTCGAACTGGGTAGGACGTTGGTTTCACCTAGAACCTGTTTTGAAGTTGTCTCCTATGTATCAGCCTCTTTTGATGTCTCGGCATCTTTAGAGCACTCAAGATTACTGATAATTGAGTTGAATTGCTGCCATTCCTGGAGCAATTTCGGGTCAATTTGAGTATTTACATTCACATTTATGTTGCTCTGTTCCTGCTCTTTCGTCTGGGTTTCCTCTTGTCTTTTCATATGCACTTCTTCCTGTTCCTTTGATGTAACAGGAGGTTCCTTAGTAAGTCGTTGTTCAGGCTCACTTGATTCTGTTGTTGGGGTTGTTGCTAACAGATCTAGAGGCAGAGTTTGCAACCTCTGTTCTCTAAGTCTGTTGAATTCAACTAATCCGTCATCTTTGTATTCGATTCTAGCCAGCGATTTAGCTTGGAACATTGACTCGGCTGATGAGAACAGGTCATCAAACTTATCTTCTTTATGTTCAAACTTGGTCAATTTGGCCTGTTCAAGTGCATTTTAGGCGACTTTGCATGGATCAAATCGCCTACTAGGGAGAGTTGCTAGAGTTAATGACTTTATTTTTTGAGGTTCTTTCTCTGCATGTTTGAAATCATGTAAAGTGTAGATACCACATCTCAGGGGAAAAGAGGGCTAGACCTGCTTCTTATTTTTCTTTGGAGTTTGTGTAACTCCTTCAGAGATAATCTGATAGGCTATCTCCATAGCCAGCAATTTATCAGGTATGTACAAAGGAAGAACGTGAGGTTTGGCTTGACTGCCGAAAATTCTTATATAAGTAAATTTTTCCTCTCCGAACCAACTTCCTATTGATGTCAAATCAATCCCTACATGGTAGGAAATCTTAGGGGCAGGTTTATTAAAGATAGAATAATGAATGGGTAACATAAAGCCGTTGTATATTTGGTATAAATGGTGCTTGTAGTAAGTTTTCCACAACTTCTGATGGTATATGTGAATGGGCGTGGGGTCTTGTGAAGTCCACCTCCATCCGAGCACAGGAAATTCAGATTTAAAACACAGGATGTCTAGTATATAAGCACTATAGTAGAATGGGGGAATAAGCCTTTCAATGACGCGGGATTTTCTTCTAAAAGCAAGAACTGTGGTTGCTAGCTTATCAGGCAGTATAGTTGCCCAATCCATTATTTCACCATTACATGCCGCTTCCATCAAGGGAACCATTTCTATAGTGAAATTAGCGGAATCGTGCAACCCTCACAACCTACACATCATTATCCCAGCATAACAATAAGGAGAACATAGAGAATCAACCTAGTACTTACCCGAAGATTCATGCTTGTGTTTTGCCCGATTTTGCCTCCATTCCCGAATGGGTTCGGATTCAGTTTCGTTCTCATCTCGAAATTTCTCCAGAAATGCCAAGTTGTACTTCTTCTCTGGCATAGGCAAATGATACATTTGCCTCAAATCATCAGATTGAAATGAACCGAAGATTCTCCCATCTCTGGTGCTAAAGGTTCTGTCTGTGATTGGGATTTCCTCAATTGCCCATCTCACTACATCCGTATATGGGAGAATTTGTTCCCGAGCTGCTATCTGATGAAGGAAAGAGTCGGCTAAGTCCTTTAGAGTAGCATCAGATTTTCGAGTGCTATCTGTTGAGGCTCGTACTACTGTCATCTCTGGTTCTTCAGCTTCAATCAAATTATAGGTACTTTGCCAAGTATTTTTGTCGAGTCCTAGACATGTAGTATCCAATATCAATCCTTTCTTTTTAGTTCTTGGATCAGCAATGAGTTGTCCTGTGGCCGGCGAAGCGGAAGCGATTGTAGTTTTCTTAGACTTCTTCCCCATTCTGCTTGAATTCGTTACTTCAGAAGAGTTCTGCACAGGAGTGAAAATGAACGTAATACAGAAAATTGATAGCACAAACCGAATATGGGCGAGATATATTGATCAATGCATGATGAATGATTAACTTAAAGTGGCCACAGATACAATCTGTGAAAAGATTTTTAAGCTTACTATTTCGTTAAATGGCTGTTAAAACCTGTCAACCCTTTAAATGCCCATCATATCGATTATTGGCCGAATGATTTGTTTAAGCGTGCCTTGGATGTTTTGGCGGTTGAGCGCAGATGAATGACTGTTTGGAAGATAAGTCTTTTAATATGAATTAATCGTAATAACCCTGCTTTAAGATTTCTTTGAAATTCGCGCTTTTGGCTTTATCGCAATCGGGCATCGGGGAAATCTTAAATCGTTACATTGGTTCCATTTGGAATCCCCGATCGCCGATAGCGATATCACATCACATCGGGAGTATTAACTGGGCACTTTGAAAAGCATGCATGGTAAATCCCCGATCGCTGATAGCGATATCGCATCGCATCGAAGCGAAAGGAATTTTATTATGCCAACTTATTATTGCCGATATCCGATAGCCTATTGCAAGTTGTCGCGTCGGAGAAAACCAATGGGTCTTTAAGTTATGCCTCCTTTGTCATTGCGATATGCAATCTTGCAATCGCTTTATCACAATGATAAAAGATTAATCATTTATATATATAAGACCCTTAATTGGTTTATCAAAAAGGTTTTGTAATGTTTTTATTTTGTTTTCGGACCTTTTTGAGTAACACTAAGTCGATACCAATTAAAATCAAAGGGACCCATTTCACATTATAGTTTTGAGAATAATAATAATGTGAAATGGGGGGTTGTTGTAGAGCACAACAAGACCTCAGTCAAAGTCTTGTTTTTAGTATGTTTTACTTGAAGTCTTTGCCGCCTGAAATTGAAAATCATTAATCCTTCTTATAAAAATTTACAATTTCAAAGAGAAAAAAGGGGGGGAAACAATTTATGGCTATCTTGAATCCTAGCTTTCACTATGGCTTCAGTAGGAAAATATGCATTCCTGTTTGAAGCCTTGGCCCTGAAACAAACCTGCAAAATCATAAAGAAAAAAAAAAAAAAAAAACATTTAGAAGTGAGTTTATATCATAACAATGGTGGAATACGCATTGGAAGCTTACATAGTCTAATCGCAAGATTTGATCCCAAAAAAAATCCATGACTTTGAAATCGAGACAGAGTGCTGGCAGCCACAACCTTCATATGTTGAAGGGATCTTGCCCATGACCAAGTTCCAAATTACAAATGGCGATGTTTAAATTCTAGAGAACATGGGCTATTTAAATAAGGGCTATATCAAAGAAGAAATTTACAAACTGCATTGTCTGTTTAGACCGTACAAATGTTTCCCATTATGCATATGAATTAGTTGCAATAAGCTGATAGCTGAATGCTTTGGGCTTGATAGATGTGCTAAATATTGATTCGGATAGTTGTTTAGCTGAAGCTCTAGATAATGGGTGATACGATTACTTGGTTCTGCTATTCATAATAAAAACAAATGATTCAAACTTATGCGGCAAAAGAAATCAATTTTACAATCGAATGCAGAACAATAAACATATTAACTCAGAAAAATGTAAACAGAGAAAAACGTCAAACTTTGAGAGCACGATTTGGCCAAATGGAGATGGATTTGATAAAAAGAAAACATGGGTTTTTCACTAGTAGGGTCAATTGGATAACTAAGAAACGGTTTTTAAAAATTCATGGCGGTTTGGGAGATATCCTCAGTTCTTTGGAGCGCATTTTTGCTTCCCGCGTGAAAAAAAATGGAATTTCAATTAAATGAACAGGCTGTGATGTAATCCAGTGTGCCTTGGGAAGAGAATTCTAATTAGGAATCAACTATGTGCTGGTATTCAATCTTAATTACACGTCTTTAATGACTAACAGTCCCATGCAAGCTTCGTGCCTGTGCTTCAGTTTCACGACCGACAGCAAAGACGTGTCCAAAAATCATATGGCTCTGTTTCAACTCCATTACGTGAACCAAGATTTGCACAAGTAAAGGATTGGATTCTTGTGAATCGTAACCTAATTGAATACGTCTCTCTCACTGAAATTCTCATTTTCTACTCCCGTAGTTTTTCTCATGAGCTCAAACCACTCGGACTCCATTCAGTCTTGTAGTTCTGTTCATGAGGGATACTTTGCCTCCACGCAGTCTTTCCTTTCATATGAATCTTCTTACTACGTAAACCATTCTTAACGCAGCCTCTTTGCATACACAATCACCTTGTTTTCACATAAGTCTACGCATATATTCACTTTGTCCTCACATGCTCTGTACATACAATTGCTTTAGTCACAATCCTCTTCTTCCATATACATTTTCACTCCATTTCTCAGACAGTAAAGGGAATTCTGAAGAGTAGCTGAGAATAAAAATGATGGGGCTCATTGGGAGATCTAAATCAGTTGAACACACTTGGACTTG
>APFE030393199.1:25750-55344 GCA_000404065.3 Pinus taeda | reverse complement strand
TTGGAGAAACAATGATGAATATGGAAAATAGGCAACATGGGTTTTATTTAGAACATATCTAGTTAGGTGAGTCATGATAGGTTTCTCCAAAATGTTTGTGGCTTAGGAGATTCATGTGTTTATTTTAGGAAGACCTTTCTTGTTGTGGCCATTGGTAAAAAACAATCCAAACAAAGTGACCACTTAACAAATGAAATGGCTCTAGCCTATACTCATATGATTTCATGATAGATAAATCTATTGTAATCATATATTGTGTTGCTACTATTCAATTTCTACTACAGCTTCATTATTTTTTGCTAACACATAATGTTAATTGGTTGATGTTACATCTGTTACAGTGTGTTATACAATGAATGAATGGGTTAATTCTAGTTGGCTTGATGGTTGTGTGGAATTGATTTCAAGGAGTGTTATTTCCTTTACTTACAAGAGTATTATAGAATAAAAGAGTGCCATTTATTCTGCAAGTGCGATTTTATTTCTAGTATTGCATGCATAATGTTGTTTTTACACAAGTGAGAGTTTGACAGTGAGACTTTTTTGAATTGATTTCCATTCCTACAAGTGTGAAAAGTTACAACAACTTTTGGTTTGATTGAGTGCCATGATGTTATATAAGAATCTTAGCAACAAGTATGAATTAGTCAATGTCAAATAGATGCATGCATACATTGTGCATGATAACCTTAAAATAAGTATACTTAAATTGGTTGATAGTTTATGTGTGAGTTGATAAGTTTTTTTATCAAGACAATTAATTTTCCCAAGAGTTACTCTGTAAGAAGGGAATCGATTTCATGGGAAAGGAAATCTAACTTCTAAAACGTTATGCCCTTCATGAGTTCTTATTGTAACAAATTAACAATGGTTTGAATGTTAGGCCCTATATAAGCCCCATGTAGCCCAAAAATACCTTATTAAGACATATATATTGAGTGATTACATTTCTTTTTCTATATTGTTGTGTAGGCTAGAATCCCTCATGGTCCCAATTTATTATAATCATATCCTTTGTCTCTTATATATATATAATAATAATACCTAGTCTTAGGATCATCAAATATTGTCTTGCTCATTATATTTATTCTAAAAGGAGGTTCCCCCTCAAATTGGATTGTAATTATTGGCTTCTTATCATTTTAATGTGTAAGGATCATAACATTTGGTATCAAATCTCTTGATCCTAGGGTTTTGTTGTTTCAAATAGGAATCATGGATATTTTTCTATAACTACTTTTATGGGAGGTTTTAGATGGTGAAACCTAGAGACGATGGAGAAGACATCTCAGGTAATATCTAGTTCAAGTTTTAGATCTTGGTTCATATATTTTTGAAGATCTAGTCCCAAGGATATTAGGGTTTCTACCCGCTCCTAAATTATGTCTCAAACATGTCTCTAGGGTTTCATCATTTTTGCTATAAATTTATTTTGGTGAGGCTTTAAAACATGAAAATCAAAGCATGTTGAGGAAAATTTGTGGTGAACATATCATCCAATATATAGATCTTAGTTTTATGTATTTTCAGAGATATACTCCAAGGAAATTAGGGCTTTTATGTGCTCTAAAATTCAGTCTCAAACATGAATTTTAGGAGACATATAAAAGTACCTCAAGTACAATTTCCACAATTATATTTCAAGAATTGGATGTGTGGCATGCTATACAAGTTTGCTCGTGGGAAGAGGACAAAAAAATCAACAAGTTTTGGGAAAGTGACTATAACTTTCGATTGGCACATTAGATTTAGTTCACACTTGTGGAATTGTAGAAACTACACATTAGAGTACTACAGAACAAATTTTCATATCTAGAAGGCCTCTAATCTCATATACATATCAATAAAGCTTCAAACTTGATATTCTCCAAATTAAGGTACACAAATTACTATTCACCTAACTATTCATTCAAAGATCCTTTTTTATTAATTGTAATAAAGAGGAGGGATATTATTATTTTCCAACATACCTCCAAAGAAAGGTACTACATCAATTAAATCTACTAAAGGCCCATCCTTGACTCATGAAAAAAGTGAAGACTTAGAATTTAGGTTATCTTAATTAGAGAATAAATTAATGAAATGGATGGTAGTACATTGAGAAAGGTGATTTTTTTAAGTTCTCAATAAATTTTAAAAGAGAAATGGGAAATAAGATGAATGAAAATATGGAAGGAATAGAAAAGATGATGAATGAAACTAAGGAAGAAATACAAAAATCCATGATTCCCATGAAAAGTCTTCTCTCGGAGAGGTTTCCTAAAAGGGATGTTTAGATCAAAGGAAATCATGAACATAAGGAGAAGTATGATTCTGAGAATCAATCTCATATAGGAAGTATCCTATCACAATTAGAAAGAAATTTTTTTGAATTGCATAACCATAATCATGAATTTTCAAACTAGGATCCATATCATCAAGGCTTTGAGTCAACACCAATGAACTACTGCATTTTAAATACTGGTATGAGGAAATTTGATGCTAATGATCTTGCAACATGGATATTTCAAATGGAACAATAATTTGATCTACACCAAGTAGCATCCTTACAAAAGGTAAATATTGCATCCATGATTTTAGAACAAGGCCAACATGTATGATATCAAATGATTTGCAAAAGAAAAAAAGATTCTATTATATTTTGGTCCATTTTTATAGAGGAATTGATAGCACATTACAGGGATATTAACAACAACACATTCTTTAATCAATTTGTAAATATTCGACATAAGGGTCTAGTTACAGAGGACATTCAACAATTCCAAAAGTTGATTCTCAAAGTAAATAAATTTTAGAGGGTAACTTGTCACACCTATTTATGGGAACTTTAAAGGAAAGAATCCAACATGAGGTGTGTCTCTTTGAACCTAAATATCTAGAGCATGTTTTTTGTTTTTTGTTTTTGTTTTTTGTTGTTTTTTGGTTGTTTTTGTTGTTTTTGTTTTGTCTTTTTTCTGTTTTTTGTTTTTGTTTTTGGAAAGAAAAGTTGAGAGGAAAAATGACCATTAGAAAATTAATCACTAATAACTGTAGAGAAAATCATGCTCCATTTCCTAAACCAACAATGTTGAATCCTCAACAAATGGATGAAAGAAAATCAAAGGGACTATGTTTTAACTATTGCAACAAGTATAGTAAAGGGCATAAATGCATTGAGAAGAAATTATTTTGCATATACTGTGAAGATGAAGAAGCTCAATAAGGGGAAACTTCAGAAGATCTAGAGTTAGAAGAAACTGCTCCAACAATCTCTTGTCGTGAATTGACTAGCATCAGTACTCCACAAATTCTCAAGATAAAAGGATATATCAAAAGGAAAAGGGTGACTGCATGGTGTTGGGAATAAGATCCCCCAACGACATTTTTGGGGCTAGAAGCCCATGTTTGGGTTGAATTTTGTAATAAAGTTGTAAAGACTCCACATTTAGTGGTTGTGGAGCATGAAGGTGTCATGAGTCATAAAGGGTTGTCCACCCTTATTTTTTAAAGTAAAGTTGGCTATAGAAGATCTACCTGTGGTCCACGGACCATGGGATTGTATAAAAAGAGCTAAGTTAGTAAGCTCTAAGTAGTTTAGAAGTTATAAGTTGTAGAAGAAGTTCTGGGCGATAAGGAGAGAAGTCTAAGTTTTCAAGTCGTAGCATAGGTAGAGGCTCTGTAGCTGAGTGCGCAGAGGTGTAGGGTATAAGTCCGCAGCTGAGTGCGCAGACCCCTACAACTATGTGCGCAGGGTGAATAGAGTCTGTAATCGGCTAAAGATATCAATAAAGTGAATCATTTTACAAAATATGTGTCTTTGTTTCCTGTTAATGAATCTTGTCATATTGTGTATGAATTTCATTTATAATTCTTATATGATGCACAAATGTATGTAATTACATTGGATAATTGAACGCAAGTAAGGATATTTATTTACGCGGTGCTAATTGTGATTGTTTAGTAGGATAATTAAACACTTAAGGATAACTTGGAAACTTGTTCTATACAGTTCTTTAGCAACACGAAAGTACTAGAATCGCAGGTTAGGGCTGCGCAAAGGCCAATCGTACCCCTTGTTGGGCAGCAGAGGCCCCGCGTAAGGGGTTTGGGGATCAAAGCCCACTTTTTTGGTAATAGTATGGTAAAAGGCTCCGCGAGATGTGCGGAGCGTGAATTGTAATGAGTCAAGCCAAAGGGTTGTTCGCTTGAAAATAATGTAAGAAAATAGAAAGTGAGTTGGCCTGCCCATGATCTACGGACCATGGAAATGTATAAATAGAGAAAGGTTCTAAGGTTATAAGGCAGTTTTTGTTTTTGATCGTGAATGTTATGGGTTTATGAAGGTAATATTCTCTCTACGTCTGTAAGTCCGAGTCAAGGGTGTTGGTAGATAGATAGAGGCTCTACAGCTGTGTGTGCAGAGGCTTGATAGAGTCCGCAGTTGTGTGCGTGGACCCCTGTAGCTGAGTGTGCAGGGCGAGAAGTGGATTGTACTGAAAAAAGATATCAATAAAGCTAAGTTGGTTATGAAAATATTGTGGATCTGTTTAATTTCTAGTTTATATATCTATTTTGATCTGTGCACTTATGCTTATGTTCTGAGTTTATGCAAATCTATAACATTTCTGGGTGCGCGCACTGGTTATCTCTATTAAATATTTGCTTAAAGACTTTAAGAAGTAGATATGATCTATAACAAACTCATTAATAATAAGTATTAAGGAAGTGCCTTCTTCCGGATCTACGCAGAAGCAGAGTGGTGCGAGACCCCAGATCAGTTCGCAACCCCTTCTAGACCACATGAAGACATCCCAAGGTTGTGGAAACTTGGTTACACCACCCTCCCCTGCTACCTCAGATAAGACTTCAGTCTGCGCTCCATGGATTGTTGACAAAAGGGCCAGTAGCGCGAGATTTGTTTGGCTAATAACTTTTCCAAACCAGGGTCAAGCCCCAATAAGCCAACAAATGGTTTCGTTGTCGGGACCGAGATCTGCCTAAGGGACGTCTGATGTCAAAACACTGGAACCCTACAAAGAAAGAGATTGAAGATTGGTTGGATCAGAAACTGCATGAGTTCGTAGTACATGAGAACATAAATCCACGGATATCTAAGGAAAGGTGGCTGGATCGCTACATATACATAGAAATCCACGAGATCTTCTTCGCGACCTTCTCGCTGGAGTTGTACGAGTGGATCGTGAGGCTAGCTGACAGTGTGGGAAGTTGCAGACTAGATCAACCCATTGTGTGGACTCCAAAATTGGTGCACAGGCTAGTGGCATCTGAAGATAAAATCACACGTGCAGTAGATCACTGGTTGGATCAGATAATAGGAGAATTTATCACTAAGTTTGTGATAGCCACAACTGTGAGTTACAACGAAGCAAAAAGGTGATTTCTCCAAGGACCGTGGGGTAAGTACATCAAATCATTGAATACTTGGATTAAAATGTTGTTATGTGAAAAATGGGTTATGCGCATCCATTAACGTCTAGGGTAATGAGGAATGGAAGAGGCTATTGAGGGATCGAGGGATTGGAAAATAGTCCTCTATTTCATTCTCGCGAGAAAGCGAGGAGGAGCTCGTAGGGTTCTCTCCGAGGAGCGCAGTCCGACTAATAAACCAATGCATTCCATTAATTCCCCCACCGTCCACGCCATCACCTACTTCACCTACGTCAAACCCATCTTCACCGACCCCTCCTCCCCCACCACCACCACCACCACCAAGGGTTGGAATGGCAAGTGCGATAAAGTTGCCGGTATTTAGAGGCATAGGAAGTGAGGAACCAGGTCAATTCTGGTTCGTGGTAAAGGCTGTATGGGAAGCCCAAGGCATAATGGATGATAATATCAAAAAAGCTACTCTAGTTAGTGTACTGTAGGACTGCACTTTGACGTGGTATATATTATACTCGAGCAATCATCCGAATGCGGGAATAACGACGATCTAGGATGCGTTAAACAAAGAATTTAGCTGGCCAAAATCATAGACGCAGTCGATCATTGGGTTCAAAGACATCATGATGTTACCTGGTGAAACCCCGTGGGATCTGGATCAGAGATTAAAGAGTACGATCCGCGAAGCTAGCATGGCGCTGGCGGATGCACAACATTGCATGTGGTTTGTGGCGTTTTTGACAACACATCTGAGGATGGCGCTGTCATAGCAAAAGATCTCAACCCAAGCTGAAGCATTGGAGACAATGATGAGGTTGCATGAAACCCCAATATAGGATCCGTGGTTGGGAGTTCAGCAAATCCACGCGCAACTACAAAACCTATGCTTAGAAATGCAAAGTTTGAAGCAAGAAAGGGCGCCCTGACTAGAGGCGCGTACAAAAGTAGGGTGTATCAAATGTAAAAGTCAAGGGCACGACAAGGACCATTGCCCCGTATTTGCAAACTATCTGGTGGGAGGGGGCCTGATGCCATTAAGATTGGAAGTACAAGTAGGGCTAAGTGCGACGCCTGTGATCTAGTGCAAAATTTGTCAAGTAGGAGGAAAGCATGCAACAGACAACTGTCACCTATTGCAGAAGTATACCCAGACTCCGCAACAGATGTATTGCAACTTCTGTAGATCAGTAAGGCACGACGAGCGAACATGTCGAAGCTACCAACTAATGATGGAAAGGACCCCAGCCTATCAAATGTAGACTGAGATGCGGAGTTTCGACCCAGTTGTAGGGCCACGCGGTCGATTCTAAGGGCATGGTCAAGGGAGAGGAGGAATGGGACCAGGACGAGGCTATAGATAGCTGATCTGTTATAATTGCGGAGGGTTGGGGCACTACGCTCGCGATTGTACTAACCCGACGAGAATATCTTGCCTGTATTATCAGCAGTTTGACCATGAAATGGTAGATTGTTCGATGCTAATTGCCCAAATGCGCGAAAAGGGGGTACTGCAGCTTAGTCCAACTCAAAATGTCCAAATGATGAGGTCTGAGCCACACGAGGAAGAGCCTAGCATAAACATGGTATTAAGGAGTGACACAACTACAGGGGAGGTTGCGAGGAAACTGTCTGTAAAAGACGTGAAGGAACCTGATGTTGAGATGGGATAGGGGAAGGGGATGTCTAAGGAAGCTAAAAAGAGCTTCATGGAAGTCTCTACTCCAGGTGGTAGGGATCCAATTGAGCCGGGAATGGATCCCTCGATGCTTACTACCTTTTTAGAGACATGTATGAAGTTGCTATGCAATAATAAGGCAGTTCAAGGACTACAAGAGTTGATCACAAGGTGCCTAGGATTGGGGCCACCGCACATAGTCTGGAAGCTGGGAAAAAATGCTTTGCGCACCGGGCGGGAAATGCGAATGACGATGCAAATAAGTGAATATGAGATGGACCAGGTCATTCTGGATCTGGGGTCAGATGCAAATGTATTGCCTAAGCAAACATGGGAATGCATGGGTAGGCCTACACTACAATGGTCTCTTATTCAACTATGGATGGCCAACCAGCAGAAGATCTCACTGATGGGAAGATTGCAAGGGGTGACAGTGGACGTTGAAGGCATAAGTACGTAGATGGACTTTGAGGTGATAGAGATTGTTGATGACAACAATCCATACCCTGCGTTGCTAGGGATAGATTGGGCCACCGACATGAATAGGGTCATCAACTTAAAGAGACGAAAGATGACATTCGAGAAAAAGTTTTTGTGTAGTAGTTCCATTGGACCCCGCTAAAGGTGCGCGCTACACTAAACTTGTGTGCAAGGAGGACAACGATGATGAACTGGACTGCATCTACCAGATAACAATGCAAGACCAGGACCTGGTGAATCTGACAGCGGCCGAGAGAATCTCATGGGAGCGCAATAGTTCTTGCACATCAGATTCTGATGAAGAGATAGAGTGGTGGCAGAACTGATTGCAGGAGGTAACAACACTAAATTGTAATATGATGATTAGATCGTTGCGACATGTAACGTCCCAAGTAACGGAACTGCCAACTGATGAGGGCACATCACGCACAGAGGAAGCTATAGATCACTGTGAAAAGATGTGACTGGCATGGAAATGGCACGGTGAGCAACTAGGGGCGCTGCGCGCGACAACTGCACCAGGGTGAGATACACATCAGGAGACTTGGAGAACTGGGTGTGGAAATAGAAAGTCAACTCTGAAATATTTATATAAAGTAATTTTCTCCAATACACAAAATTAATATAATGTTTTTTTGAATTCATTTATCATAACCTTTATTTTATCAATGTTTTGTGACACACCTATAATAAAACATAAATCTTCAAATGCTATTAAATATTAGTGAAACAACCATGTATAATTTTTAGAAATATTTCAAATTGAATTAAAAAAATTTATAAAAAGGTGCAATATTAAAACAGGCTAAACAAATAAACAAAATGACGTAGAATCTCAATTTTATTACACACGTGGAATAATTACGTAAATAATTTTATTGCACAGATGAAATAATTACATAAATAAATTTATCGAAGAAAAGTTAAATTATACATAACAAAAAATAATCGTATAATTTGAATCGGTTTATATATATATAATGGATGAATAAAACCATCCTTCAGCCCTAGAGAAATATCTCATCAATTTGATCTTTAATTCGCTCACACAACAAGATGTCTTACATCATTTTCATTTTTAATTGGCTCACACAATTAATAGACATGCGAGGATATGTATTACATCATTTTCATTTTTAATTGGCTCACACAATTAATAGACATGCGGGGATTAGACTTATATTACATATACTAGAACAACTTGGTCACACTTACGAGATATTAGGCATTAGACTTATATTGTAATATATTTTAGTAAAATCTTAGATCCTTTATAATAAATCGACCATATTTATTTCTTTTGATAATGCGTGTATATTTCTTCACTCTCAAAGTTGAAAGCAATATTTTGCGTTTATGTCGCTTACGAGATACACGTAACTACTTACGTCTCTTCGGTGACGTTTATTGCCGTGATTGCCCTTTCCTTTTATTGCGTGGCCCACAGTTTTCAAACTTACCATCCTTTTTCTCGTTGGCTTTTGAGAAAGTAGGTACGTAGCATCTTTATTCAAACGTGGCCCCGCTTATTATCAACAAAGCTCGCACTTAGGGATTTGGGTTGCGCGCCGATTTATTCGGGTAGCGAAAATGAGAGGCAATAAAACACGATACCCTCTTTAAAGGGGCCACGTGGCAAAGTTAAAGATGCGACAATGCAAGTCCAATCTTAAAATTTGATAACAAGAAAATCAACGACCTGCCTTTGCTTTCAACAAGGAAATCAACGACCGGCCTTTACTTTGAACAAGGCAACGACCTGCCTTTACACCGATCCTAAAAAGAAGAAGGAAATAACATTCAATCTTTCTTAACGATTTAAACGCTCCCACCGAATTAATGGTCAGATTCCATTTTTAAATGACAGCATTTACATAATTAAGAAAAAAAAATATGAGAGTGGTCGAAGTTGATTGGAGCAAAGAAGAAAATAAAAAGATATTTTTCTGAAAATTTTAAAAATGATTGTGATGAGCTTTATTAACGATTTTGTAAATGTTTCAATTGATTGAATTAACATGTAAATATTGTTTCATGAAATCTCTTTTTAATCATTTTATGTTGTAAATCATAAATGTATTATTTTTAAATATTTTATTATATTTTTAATAAATATTATAATAAGTATAATTAAACTTATTTAATGGTGAAAGAAATAAATTCTTTTCAAAAAAGTGTTAATTTTTATTATTTTTTTGATATTTTATTTATATTTTCATAAATAATATAAATTTATTTATGCTGAGAGAAATAAAAAATTTCACAGGGTAGATTTTTTAGTTTTGTATTAAAAAATAAGTTTGTATTATAAGAGATTTGGTTCCTCTGTTTCAAACTAACATGAATTTATGTTGGTTAATTATATTTTCTGAAATATCATGATTATGAATCATTGTATTTTAGTTATTTTAATTTGATGTGGATATTATGATTTTTTTTTCAAAAAAATGTTTTTGTTTTTATTAATAAACACAAAATGACAATATAACCAATTGAACTCAATAATTTATTATTTATCATTACTTTTTTAACTAAGCCTACATTATGTTTTATTATTATTATTTGAGGGGTGGAAGGAGAGGGATAGGTACTCTATGGCCTCTAGGAGGACAAAGTATAAAATTACTGATGTGGTCTTGGTCATATGACAAATAATCAAGTAGAGATATATGCTCTCTATTAGGGACGCTTGTTAGCCAAATAATGGCAAGTTGACACACAATTATAGGAGATTCTCTCTTAATCCTGCATCATCTAATTAAAGGCTCCCTCCCAAAGGAGAAATATATGGAAAACATCATGAGAAGAATTAGGGAATTTGTGGAAGATATCCCATTGAAAGCATATTTCCATGTCCTAAGATACTTCAACACATAAGCAAACAAGTATGCTATCAAGGGGTGTAAATTAAAGATAGGTGAGTTAATGATTAATGGCCAAATCTATATTTCCCTAATGGCGGATGAAGTCGATTAAAAAAATTCCCTAGTAGGGTTATATGTTTTAAGTTTTGTGTTTTGTTGGCACAATTTTGTAAGGTATTCACCTACAAAACCCCTCTTTGTTACTGAGATATATCCAAAGAAAAATCATGTATTCCTATTGAAAATGAGAAAACAATTGGAAAATGTTGATGAATTAACTTCGTAATGCTTGAATCAAACACATAATTATATAATAAAAATACCCTTTCTAGTTAAAAAAAAAAATATTATTTTTTGATCTAATGCTTCCACTAATGCCCACTAAGGCTATAAAGAGGCTAACTACTCAATAAGACAAATCATAATCTCTAAATCAATTTTAACAATATTTTAATTATAATTGCAATACTAATAATAAGATCATTTTGGAGTGCTAGGCATGATGGTCAAAAGCATGTGTTTCCTAATATAAAGGCACATATTCAAATCGAATAAAAATTAGACCAGATATGATTTCTTAAACTTTAGCACTCAAATCACTATGCATAGAAAAATTTTCATACACAAATTTGTTCTCTAACTTAACCTTAATGTTAAAATTAAATTAATATTATTTCACACTTGATAAATTCACTTATAAAATTTGAAATTATCTCTTTTCATATATGTAAGTGAATCTATCGAGTGTGAAGAGATAATCTAAAATTTAGAAGTGTGAAAAGAAATTAGCAAAACAGGACTCAACTTTAATCTCTAACTTAGATTTTCGTAATCTACCTCCTCATATTGCAATCTTGCATTTCATATTCTAAAAAATCTTTATACAATTCTAATTTAACAGAAAATTTCGTAAGTTAACACTGTTTTTTAAAAAGTCTTCAAAATCTTCTCTTTTGTTGTTAATCGGCCATCAATTAAAACGTCTTCCCTAATTTGTCTTTTGAATTTCATCCAGTTAACGCAACCTCAAATAATGTACCAAATGCCAATTAATATTACACAATTTTCGCCATTATCATCAACCGAGTCACTAAGCCACCGAACCATTAACAAAACCAAAGTTTGAACCTCGTTCTTTCAACTTATCCATTCGACCAATTGTAATGTTGATTAAAGAAAAATAGTTATATTAATTGCAATTCCATTAACATCATCATTTGAACATACCTGGGTAGTTTAAATTAGCCTAGCCACTTAACCTCAAAAGTATATCTCCATTAACTTATCTCAACAAAAAAAAATATTTCCATTAATTTATCTCAACAAAAGTTATATTTCCATTAATTTATGTCAAAGTCTCTTTTATCTTTCTCAAAGTTTGATTTGTAAATTTAGTTTGTCTGAATTTTTCCACCTTTAAGTAATTGATTCTAAAATTTTGATTTTTTTAAAAGTAACTTAAAATAATCTTTGTACCCTATCAATGTTGTGATTTTTATAAAGATTTTTTATAAAATTAAAAAGATGGTAAGTGTAAATGAAATATTTACAAATTATTTTATTTATACTTAATTGTATTTAAATTTAAATTTAAATTTAAATCTAACTAATATTTTTTTTGTTTTTGTTTTACAATGTAATTATTAAATTTTGTTATATTTTAGCATAAAAATAAATATAATTATTTATGTCAAATTTGTTCAACACATTTCTAATGTATTTTTTGAAGATAAATACATATTTTCGATTTTAAGTTACTTCAATACCAAGTAAGAGTGTAGTTGTGTATATTAAATTTTTTCTTTATGAATGAAATATATGCTTCATTGTTCCATGTTATCAAAAGATCATCTATAGACACCACAAAGTATACAATGGTTTTTCCAACTTTCTTGAAAATCAAAGTTGCATAAATGCTTGAAATTGGTCTTCAAAAATTGCTTAGCTTTTCATACCATGTGTAAGGTTTTTTCTTTAGGCCATATGAATATTTGATGAGTTTGCATACCTTATTGTTATTTTCCCTTTACAACATATCCTTGTACTTCAAAAATTGCTCACTTAACTTTTCATACCATGTGCAAGGTTTTTTCTTTAGGCCATACAAAAATTTGATGAGTTTTCATACCTTATTGTTCTTTTCCCTTTACAACATATCCTTGTAGTTAAGATGTAGCATTCTCTTTCAAGTGTCCATTCAAGAAGGCTATTTTCACATCCATTTAATAAATCATCTACTTATTTTACATATCCAAAGCCAACAATGCATGTATGGTAGCCCATTTTTTTGTCGGGGAAAAAATCCCCTCACACTCTAGACCTTCTTTTGATGCATACCCTTTCACCACAAAACTCACATTATGTTTGTGAAGTGAGCCATGAAGATTGTACTTGTTCTTGAAAACCCACCTACAATCAATTTATTTAGTTCCAAATGGATAGGGGAAACATACTCCTTTTCATGGCTTCTTTCCACTCATCATGAGAAGCAATTTCTTCAAAGGAAGCTGGTTCAAATTTAGAAGATAAGTTCAATTCATAACCATATGAAACATCGATATAATTTACATTGCCTAAATTTGAACTATCTTCATC
Organism: Pinus taeda; assembly: GCA_000404065.3. Lineage (NCBI taxonomy): Eukaryota > Viridiplantae > Streptophyta > Pinopsida > Pinales > Pinaceae > Pinus > Pinus taeda. The sequence continues at coordinate 42,348 of APFE030393199.1, read as the reverse complement.
ACCTCCATCTTGCCTTGTAGAATTTCTGGTTCATATCTTTCCAACATCATCAATATGAACACTTTCAAGTGTCTTTTTGTGTGACTTTGGACCATTATATGGTGGTCTAGGTTTCTCTATTGCTTGAGATGGTGGTGCTTTCCCATTAAGAGTTAGCCTTTTAATTCTCTTAATCATATCATCCAATTGAACTCCCTATTTTGGTGAAGTGGTTGGATCTTCCTCATGACAGGAAGATGAGACTTCAAAAGGAGATTGTAGACATTGATCCAAGATAAGGATGCCCACTTCAAGATGTGGAATCTCATCAACAAAATCATGATATGTATTTACATGGGAAAATATATCGAGATGATCAAATTGTTCCTCAAGTTTTGCCAATCCCAATGGATTCAAGAAAAACCACATCTCTAGAACGAATGAACTTTTTGTTTACCTCATCATAAAGCTAATATGCCTTGGTAGTATTTGAGTAACCCAAGGAGTTTCCCTTTTGATTACTTGCACCAAGTTTGTTTCTTTGATTCTTAGGAAGGCATAGTAGGTGGAACCAAATACCTTTAGAGCCCTCACCAAAGGAATGAAACCATACCACATTCCATATGGAGTCTTATTCTTGGGGGAAGGAGATGGACTCATGTTTTTCACACATATTTCCCATAGAACTGTGTTATCCCAAAACATCAACTTCATATTCCTAAAAAAATAGCCTTAGATGTACCATATTCAAGTGTCATATTTAGTCTTTATGTTACACTATTCTACAAAAGATTATATTTAACAATAATTTTATGCTTGCTCATATGTTGACGAAGATAGATTTCAAACTCATTCAAAGTTTATTCCCCTCCATTATCAATACAAGCAACACCAATACAAGATTGAGCTTCATTTTCAATCCATGGATGAATTAAAAAAAAAATCAAGTGCTTGAGGTTTATATTTCAACAAATAAACCCAACATATCTTGATATGGTCATCAATTAAAAGGCATTCAATATAACTTTTAGATAAGGTAAATGCAATAGGCATAAGGCCACACAAATCAGAGTGTATCAGCTCTAGTCTTCTATGTCCTCTTAGAGTGGAATCCTGAACATGTTTCTTGTTATGTTTACCAAGGATACATAATTTACTTGAATTCCATGGAATGGTGGTGATGAGCCTCTCAATTACCTTTATAATTGGTAAAAATTACAACCAAAAGATTGTACATTTAATTATCAATTAGAGGTTCATATGGAAATTTTGAATTTTTATGAACCATCTATACTAGTATGCTTTGGACAAGATATCGTGATTCTCTCATAAGTCAACAAGAGAAATATACATGCAATCCAATTCATACTTGCGAGAATGTAAATGCAAGTAACTAAATATCACACTCACGAGGAATCAATCACACTTGTAGGAAATAAATCACATAGACATCTAAGGTGACTTGCTCCAATGTTGAAATGATCTTGGTTGTTACAACAAAAATGTAAATATGCATGCAATATAATGCAACAAATCTCAAACCATCAAACCACACTTTGTCCATAATGGAAATAGGACTATCAATCAAAAATTGTCAACAACATATTCAAACTGAACCCAATCAAAAACATAACAATCACGATTCTAGGAAAAAAATGATAGTGTTACACGAAGTTGTAGCAACAACATGAGTCACAAATTGCTACATAATTTCATGATAATTATTAATCCATAATTAATGTTAATATTAATGAATGAATTGCAATAGTAAACCTATGATACATAGTTGTAGAAGTATGAATTATTAGATTTGTTGAAATAAGCCTACGATACAAAGTTGCAATACAATATGGAATATCAAAATTAGAACAAAATTCACAGTTGCAACAATATGAAATATCCAAGTTACAACAACTGAAATTCAAAGTTGCAACAATGGAAATACTAGAGCTACAACAATTGAACTTTAGATTTGTAGCAAAGGAAATATAAGAGTTACTTACTATTAGTAGAATTGTTGGAAATAAAACAAATATATAAAAAGATACTACAACTACTCTATAAATTACAGACAAAACCTACCTAAGGAGGAGGCCCTACCTCCTTAGATGAGGCATTGATTTATGAAATTCAGAGGATTCTAAATACTCAACACACCATTGATTGAACCTGACTAAAAAGGAACTTTATATTGCAGGAAACCAAAAAATACAATGAAGGACTTAGTTGTGATTCTGACTCTGATTCACTCTCAATCACTTATTAACTTATTAACTACTTATATCAAGGAGAGAACCATTTTTATACATAATGTTCTATATTTAAATTAATAAAAAAATTTAATGGATAACCATGATAATTAGGATGTTTCATCTTGTTACATTGTCTTTCCAAAATATAGCAAAAATTAGGAACATGCTAAATTAATCACCTATATTACAAGTGAAACTGATTCATTCATTCATTTCTAATCACCTACTTTCCCTTGTAATTTTCCTAAATGAGGAGATTGATTTTTTGACTACCCCATTGACTCACAAATGATAATTGGTTCATTCATTAATGCATTGTTACAACTAGTGCAAAGTTATAACACATTTCCTTAGAGTTGCAACAACAGTCTTGAGTGAGTTGTAAAAATATCCATGCGGTGCAACAACAATGATAGTTGCAGCAAGAGTCACAATAGGAAAGATGTGAGAGTCACAACAATAAGGAGTTGCAACAATGGTGACAACTTAAAGTTGTAGCACAAGGGGAAGTAGCTCAAAGAGGCAGCAAATGTACACAAGAAGAGAGTTGTAACAACTGACACTCGAGAGTTGCAACACCTATGTCCTCACAAAGAGTAGAAGAACTTTCACTTGGAAGGAACCTATGCAAATTTGTTCTTTTATTTTACTATTAGCACAAAAAGGTAGTAATATCCTTAAAATTCAAAAGAATATGTATTCAATGAACATATATAGAGGAAAATTACACCTTAAAGAAACATTCATCATTGTGGATGAAAAAGGTATTAGAATGATATGGAAATGGGAAAAAGGTTATTGGATGAGTGCTTAAAATATGTCAATTTGAGCACCCACCATTTACCCCTAGTTGAATCCATTGCATGTCATTATACAACTAAACATTTATTTTGGTTTTGAGTAGGTGATGCTCAGGTGGAGGTTGTCAAGACTATTGTCAGTTTATCCTATTTCATTAACATGGAAGTAGCCTCCTCTTGCATGAATTTCCTTCCAATAGACCTATTCCTCCCTCCTTTACAAATTGTATTATTTATTTTATTATTTGGCAGGTAGCCAGATCATTGGACAATGAAAATTCAAATCTATGCAATTACTTCCCCAACTTTCTATGAACTTAATCTATTTGTGCACTCTCTCTAGTACTACCTTTAGGTTGTTGGGATTAAAAGAGATCATTTGTAAAAAAAAATCCCTTGCTTGTTTCCATCTCTTAGAACATCCTTCCATGGTTTTATTTTCCAATAATTCAATCTATGCCCTATAGTACAACATCTTATTCCTTTTTCCTCATCATGAACTATGAATGTGGTGGAGAGTAGGTCCATTGTTTGGGTGCACTAATGAATATTAGAGACCTATAAAATTCTCCTCCAACCCATAGGTTTGTTTTGATATTGTTTTATGCAATCTTATGAGTAGATTCCTAATCAACATGATTTTTCAAACAAAACACAAATACTCTTAATTGGATATCCCCCATGAAGTGGTTATAATTCCACACTAAGTCATAATAAAGAAACACATTATGTTGATACAACTCAGAAAGGAGGTTTTTCTCCTCACTAATACATGAAACATACCTCTAAAAAGGTAGTAAGGGATGTAATCTCAAAGGGTTTCCTGGTCATTATAGATTTTCTTTGAAACATTATCAATTTTTTCATACAAGACCATATTATGGCGAGTTGAGGGAGCTATACAACTAATATTTGACTACATCAACAACCCAGGTTTAATTTCGTTATTTTCCAATTTATTCACTTGTTTTGCTAGGTCAAACATTTTTTATTTCTTCTTGTCTTTCTTCTTCCCATTTGATTTTGTGGGTTTCTAAGTACTAAGCCCACTTTTCTCTCAATCATATACAAATTGGTTGGTGTTCCTTAATAGGAATAACACCTTCCTCATAAGATGTTAATAGTTGATTCCATCTACCCTCTTTTTCTTTCTCCCTCTATCAGGAATATCTACTTGTGTGGCCTTTTGTTATACTATTTTATCCTCAGTCTAGGAAGAATTGTCAATCAAGGTAGATTTTCCATATTATATATGGACAACTACTTCTTGGGTTTCACTTTTGTAGGTATGGGTCGTCTCTCTTGCTTCAGGGAGAGGTTACTCTTGGTTCACCAAATTTTCAGCTTTTTACCAGTCTAAATACTCATTTTCTGTCATTTTACTACACTTATTTTCCCATATATTACCTTCCTTATTGTGTTTCATCGTGAATATGCCACAGTAAGCTTAAGAATATAAAAGTAGTTAATTATCATTATTTTCCTTGATTTTTGATGAAATAGAAAGGATTACTATTGTTTTTACTGATGATGTTTTTCACAGTGGTTATTTTGGCTCATATGTAGTTACTGTAACCAACCTCCATGTTTGGCACATATACATAGCTTCGAGATAAATTATAGAATATGGGGTTTTGTTCCTAACGACACTAACAATAATTTATGTTACGTAATTCATAACTAGGTTCAATCCATAAGGCTCTAACTCATGATACATAGTTCAGACAACTTGTGTCAGGCAGAATAGGGTAACCATCATTGGGAGTGACTTTTTTAGAAAATATATTGTTAGGTGAGTCATGATCGGTTTCTCCAAAATGATTGGGGATTAGGAGATTCATGTGGTTCTTTTAAGAAGACCTTTCTTGTTGTGTCCACTGGTTAACAAAAATCCAAACAAAGTGAGCAATTAGTAAATGAAATGGATCTAACCAATCCTCAGATGATTTCATGATAGATAAATCTATTGTAATCATATATTGAGTTTCTTTCCAACTAATATATTCCAAAACAAACAAACATAATGTCTTTTAAATCTATCCGTAACTTCGATGGTCCAAATTTGGGGAATTGGTTCTAGTTCACCCCCTATCTCTGTTTATAAAATGCATGGATTAAGGGTAGGTTAGAGGCGAAGCATAATCATTGTTTGGATTTTTCATATTTGTATTTCATTTTTAGAGCTAATGCAATATTTTGCAAGTTCACGGTTCATTTGATCTATTGTGCTAGCTTATGATCTATGATTTTACCAACTCCCTGCTAAGGAGGAAGGGCCTTCCTCTTTAGTAGGGATCGTTATGTTGTAGAGGTAGCATAGTTATTTCATTTAGTTTTTTTGAAGGTTATGTTAATTCAATTCTTGTTATAATTTTAGTTATCATTGTTACAGATTCTTGTTGATACATTACAATTACTATTGGTTAAACTAGCTTATAGAATATCTGATATAGATATCTCATGTATCAATGGTGTTACTGTTGGATCGATCCTTACTAACTATGTGATGCTACGATTAAACTGCTACTACAACTTCATAATTTGTTGCCAACACATAATGTTAATTAGTTGATGTCACATCTATTACAATGTGTTATATAGTTAATGAAAGGGTTGATTCTAGTTGGTTTGATGGTTGTGTGGTTGTGATTGAATGGTTTTGTGCAATTGATTTCAAGGATTGTTATTTCATTTTCTTACAAGAGTGATCTATAATAGAAGAGTGCCATTTTATTCCGCAAGTGTGATTTTATTTCTAGAATTTCATGTATAATTTTTTTTTTATACAAGTGAGGGTTTGACAATGAATTTTTTTTTAATTGATTTCCATTCCTGCAAGTATGAAAAGTTACAACAACTTTTGGTTTAACTAAGTGTCATGATGTCATAGAAGAATCTTAGCAAAAATTATGAATTAGTCAATGCCAGTCTGATGCCTGCATATACTATGCATGATAGCCTTGAAATTAATATACTTAACCTGGTTGATAATTTATGTGTGAGTTGATAAGTTTGTTTATTAAGACAATTAATTTTCCCAACAAGTAAGAACAGACTCTATTTCGTCGAAAAGGAAATCCAACTTCTCAAAAGTTCTACATTAATTTTCCCAACAAGTAAGAACAGACTCTATTTCCTCGAAAAGGAAATCCAACTTCTCAAAAGTTCTACCCTTTGTGAGTCTTTATCATAAAAACTTAACAATGGTTTGAATGTTAGGCCTTGTATAAGCCCCATGTTAACCAAAAAATACCTTATTAAGCCCTATATATTGAGTGATTTCATTTCTTTTTCTATATTGTTGTGTAGGCTAGAACCCCTCATGGTCCCATTTTATTAGAGTTGTATCCTTTGTCTCTTATATATATAATAAGGAGACCTAGTCTTAGGATCATCAAATATGTCTTGCTCATTATATTTATTATAAAAGGAGGTTTCCCCCTCAAATTGGATTGTAATTATTGGTTTCTTATCATTTTTAAAGTGTAAGGATCATAACATTTGGTATCAGATCTCTTGATCCTAGGGTTTTTCTGTTTCAAATAAGCATCATGGAATTTTTTCTATAACTTCTTTCATGGGAGGTTTTAGATGGTGAAACCCAAAGAATATTAAGAAGAAATCTCAAGTAATATCTTGTTAAATTTCTATATCTTGGTTTGCTATATTTTCAAAGATTTAGTCCTAAGGAAGTTAGGGTTTTTACCCATTGTTATCACCTAGATTGACCTTAGGCTGAAGGAAGGCAATTCCAGGGTAACCAAAAACCACGCTTAGCCAAGTAGCTAGCCCTACTAGACCTGGAGAGGGCACTCGCTTTATGGATCTTAGTCAAGATGACTGGATCAAGGACAAGATTTTAGGCTAGGTATAGTAGCATGAAAGTTTTGATTAAGGTTTTGATGGTGTTTTGCTAGATCAGATGGAGCTGGGCAGTTTAGGTCTAGGAAACTAGGTCAGAAATGTAGAGTGTTCTATGGCGCAAGGTAGGCATAGACTTTAGCACTCTTGCGGTTTATGAGGTGAATCGTTTGACTGGTGAGAAGCTAAGAAGGGCATGTGGAAGTCATGGATCCTTCTTAAACAGTAGAAAAACATGAAATGTTGTGTGTTTTCCCAAGGTAGAGCATCAAAATTAATGGAATCTACCTATTTGACTTGAAAAAATTCAACTAGAAGCAATTAAATGAATGAGGCATACATAAAACATATGAAAACATAATTACAAAAGATGAAACTATGATATAACTCCATACCACAGGGATCCCATAAAAATAGCTGCAAATCTTATTAATTTCCTTGCCAAACTGCTTACAATGATGTACAATCAACCACTAAGCATCCAAGTGAGTCCAACCTTTACAAATGACTAAGAAATCACATAATATAGGAATCAAAACAACTTATCCTAGCCTCAAGGGTGGAATCCATGAGAGGAGGAGCAGTTACACAACAAAGTAAACTGATAGCTAAAGACTAGGGAGGTCAAACTGACTCAACCCTAATATGAAGCAAACTGATTCATTACATGCCACTTAGGCCATTTATCTGATGTATCTACCCTAGGTAACAAAAATAAACTTTAATTACATCATTATTTTACATTACATCAATGAAAACATCAAAATCCCATAGGTGAAAAGAAGTTTCTGAAAGAAACAGTGAAAAAATAGGCAGCCTGTCAAGTGCGCAGCGCCAGTGTCAAACACACAGTGCCTGAAGGAAGCGCATAACGCCAACTTCAAGATGATTTCTGACTACCTTCCTGATCTCCAAAATTGGCTCATGATAGCTCATTGGAAATCTTATCCTATCTAGTTTCCAAAACTACCATTATTTTCCAATTTGAGCTTGATTTTCCCCTCCAAAAATGCAATCTCCCAAGACTTCTCAAATGTGCAGCGCCAAGCTCAAAAAACAGGCAGAAACATGAATTTTTGGTAGCTTTTTGGCCTTTTCACCTAGTAAATTTGACTTTCACACCTGGAAACATGGTTTTTTTTAATTTACATGGCCTTCTGAATCTAATGGTGGTGGCCATATCTCTAAAAAGTGCCCCAAAGACCAATGGGTTGATACAAAAATTGCCTGAAGGAAGTGCGTAGCGCCTGAAGGGAGTGCATAGTGTTATCTTCAAGGTGAGTTTTGACTACCTTCCCAATGTCAAAATTAGGTGTGGGATAGCGCGTTGGAAAGCTTGTCCCTATCAAAAGCTCAATCTCCCAAGATTGGTCAAACTGTGTAGAATGAGGTTGCCAAAATGAAGAGTGTTGTTCTAGTCAACGTTTGGAGTTCTTCCTCAACTCCAAATTGAGGTCATGATAGCTCATTGGATAGTTCTCTATTTATACTTATCATTTGACTCATCAATCAAGTCATTTTGTCACTCCAGCTAGGAGAAATGCCGATTTTCCCAAAGTCACTCTAGAAGTGCAGCAACTCTCCTGAGGCAAATGATGTTTTGGACGTTTTTCCCAAACCATGTGACCCATGTAAAATGGAAGGAGGTTTTTCTTTTTGAGTATATGATAGAAAAAAACTTCTCTCACTTTTTTCAAGTTCATCTTTTCTTTCTCAGAAACAACATTTGAATAAAGCCTATCCCGATGTGTGGAACAAGGGATTTGTAGAAATGAAGGGAAATGAAGGGGATGAAGGGCTTCTAATTTCTTGAGAAAATTTTGGGAAGTAGGGAGGGATGTTAGGAAGTAGGGGAAAGTGGAATTTCAAGGATCGAGTGAGGGGAATGGGTCCAAAACGGAAAAACACATGCCTAACCTAGAAAAGTGTCAAATTATAGCAATAGGCTAGGGTTTGTGGGAAAATTATGAATTTGAGGGATATCAGTGATGGGAAGTGTTTAAGAAGGTATATTAAGGATAGGGGAAAGTGTATGAGCATCAAGATATAAGTTTTTGTCAATTATTTGACCATTGGATTCATGAAACCAAGAAAATTTGCCTTCGAAACCCTAGGAGAGGGAAATGAGCCTTACCTAAGCACAACTGAAGCACACAAAAGGTGTAAAATGAACCATTGGAACTTGAAATAATGATGAAAACTCTTTGAATGATGGTACACTCAGCCGAATGGTGACATGGACCAGTACTTGGAAAACTTTGGAACGAGTGTAAACAATCCTAGACCTAATACATAGTGACCAAATTTTACTTGAAGACTCACTGAAATGAAAAACATTTAATTTCGACACCTCAAGACCACTTTATAAGAGCATATTGGTCACTGGTGGAAGATTGCAAAGACTGACACTAACACCTACTCCTAAATTCTATCTCAAACATGTCAATTCGTCATTTTTTCTATAATTTTATTTTGGTGAGGATTCAAAACTTGAAACTTAGACCATGGTGCGGAAAGCGTTTGGTGAACATATCGGAAAGCGTTTGGTGAACATATCATCCAAGTTATATATCTTAGTTTGCTATATTTTCAGAGATATGCTCCAAGGAAGTTAGGAACTTTATATGCTCTAAAATTCAGTCTTAAACATGAATTTTAGGAGACATAGGAAAGTACCTCAAGTACAATTTCTAGAATTGTATTTCAAGAATTGGACATGTGGCATGCTATACAAGATTTCTGATAGGAAGAGATAAAAAAAATCAGTAAGTTATAGGAAAGTTACTATAACTTTCGATTGCCACATTACATTTAGTTCACACTTGTGGAATTGTAGAAACTACACATTAGAGTATTACAAAACAAAATTTCATGTCTAGAAGGCCTCAAATATCAGAGATGTATCAATAAAGATTCAGCCTTGATACTCTCCAAATTAAGGTACATAACTCACTAGTGACCTAATTATTCATTCAAAGGTCCCCTTTTTTTGGTTGTAATAAAGAGGAAGGATATTATTATTTTCCAACATGCCTCCAAAGAAAGCTACTACACCAATTAAATCTACTAAAGGTGCATCCTTGACTCATGAAAAAAGTGAAGACTTAGAATTTAGGTTATCTTAATTAGAGAAGAAATTTAATGAAATGGATGGTAGTATGTTGAAAAAGGTGGTTTTCTTAGGTTCTCGAGAAAATCTTAAAAGAGAAATGGGAAAGAAGATGAAGAAAATATGGAAGGAATATACAAGAATATGAATGAAAATAAGGAATAAGTACAAAAATTCATGATTTCCATGAAAAATCTTCTCTTAGAGAGGTTTCCTAAAAGGGATCTTTAGATCCAAGGAAATCATGAACATAAGGAGAAGCATGTTGTTGAGAATCAATATCATATAGGGAGTATTCTATCACAATTGGAAAGCAGAAATTTTGAAATGCATAACCATAATCATGAATTTTCAAAATAGGATCCATATCATTAGGGCTTCAAGCCAACACCAATGGACTACTACATTTTGCAGACTGATATGAGGAAATTTGATGGTAATGATCCTATAACATGTATATTTTAGATGGAGCAATAGTTGGATCTACACCAAGTAGCACCCTTAGAAAAGGTAGCTATTGCATCCATGTTTTTAGAACAAGGCCAACATGTATGATATCAAAGGCTTTGAGAATGAAAAAAAGATTCTATTATACCTTGGTCCTTTTTTACAGAGGAATTGATAGCACATTATGGGTATATTAACAACAACACATTCTTTAGTCAATTGGTAAATCTTTGACAAAAGGGTCTAGTTAAAGAGTGATTAGACTCATCAATAGGTAAAGTATATGGCTATTAATGCCACTCTCCAGCTTATTAAAATATTTTTTCTCACATTTACTTACATTTTTTATTGTATTTTGCTTAGTGAGAAGGATAAAGGTGAGGTGTTATGTCATGTGGCCTAATATGCATTAATTGCAGGAATTGGAATAGTTTTTTGCTAATTTAAGTGCAAGAAATCAAAGTGGACAAGCAAGAGGAATTTGAGGAGATTTTTTTCCCTCCTTACCTCCTCAAATCATTCGAAGATTCCTCCACCATATCTCATCAACTCAAAGTTAGAAGTTGCCACGCCAACTGAGTTCATTAGCAGCCAAGCCAATGGCAATGAAGACAAGCCATTCTCGAGTTTGGGAGCCAAAACTCCCTAATTTTTAGGAAGTCGTTGGTAGCTTCAGTTTGTATAAATAACAAGGGAGAGGGCCTCATTAGGATTCAATTTTTTGTTGTAGCCAAGAGGTAATTTAGAGCTGAAACATTTTGATTTTTACTCTTATGTTGTATTTGACATTTTGATGATAATGAGAAGGTTTACCTTGATCCAAAACTGATTTGACATAGAGGGATGAAGCTCTTGGGTTAGGGCCCAACCCTAGCAATAGATGTTCCTCTTTTTGTACATGTATTCTTAGATTAAAATCATAGTTAGTTTCTGAAGTTATTTCTACTTTGTTTATTTTAACAAGTATTTGAATGATTGTTTAGTCTTGTTTCCATTAGTTGAAGAAGTAGATCAGTGGTACTATAGTGAGAAAGAATACTTAAGAAAATCTTTTAATAGTGGCCTCTTCCTCATCTCCCTCATGGGATCATGGATTGAGGGTCCCACTCTCACATCCCCAAAAATTGATTTATCCTTTGATCATCGCATGGCTTAGGGTTCTGCTATGCTATTGAATAACCCCACATTTATTAATAGTAGTAGTTAGTATTACATTAATAAATATGAACCCTTTAAAAAATCCTTCCAAAAATAAACTTAGCATTTAGGCATTTTTCTTAATTTTGGAATAAAGAAAGATATAAATCAAAGCCCTTTTTCAAAACAATTACTAAATACTTTCCTTCCCGCGTATCACATGATTAACCATTATCAAAAACCTTGCTAACCCACAAAATCTAGTGAAAAACAATTAAAAGAGGACTCCATGCTTTATACCTCAAAACTATCATATTTTTTATATAAACTAGGTCCTAAAGCTTTTCTCGTCAAAACCAAGTCTCGCATCACATATCGCTATTTATGAAGTGCCCACCTTAAAAGGCTATCTCAAAATAAGCAAAATGCCAAACTATGATGGCATCATAACCTTTACCGCATCACATTTCAAGCATTTAAAAGAACACTGCAAACTTACCATCGGTTGATATTTTGAAATGCCATAAAGACTCGGACCCACTTCTTGGATATATTACGAAATTATTTTTAGGTCTGCTGCTTACTAAAAAGGTATTTACATAGAAAAACTGGACAAGTAGCTATGATTTGAGGCAATAAACTAGTGGCTCGCATCTCGCATCTCACAGAAACATAAGGGAGGGTAAGAAAAGCGAAAGGAATAATGCGATATTGCGATCTACGATATTGCTTCACAAATCACAAAATCGACATTATCACAATTCAAAGGCTCGCCACGCTAGAAGCTTTCTTCCCGACTTACGATGCAGACATTTATGAGCATTAAAGTTAAGATATAATGAAGCATTAGTGGGCATTTAGTAAGAGTTAACTGCATTTATGTGTGAAAATCCATTTAACAAAATATGATATCTTCTTACGTGCGTTCAAATAAAACTCCTTTTATCACTTTTACAAGTTATCCACATTATTCCATTTCACATTCATTGTCATTTTTGTGTATTCGATAGTTGTTGTTCTTCACTTTCAGGAAAAATCCACAGAGCAAATCGTTGGGAGCAATGGTGAAGAAAGGCAAGATAGTCATCTTTGGGAAATCAGAAATGAATCCTCTATTTACAGATACTACATGCAGCAGAGAGGGAGGAACCTCTACGTGGGAAGCCATGTATAATATAATGGAAGAAGAGCAACCAAGGATTCTGGAAATGAAAGTCATAGTTGACATTCATGATTCCTTTGATGCCTCCATGTTTGAGACATCATGCTCATTTTTGCATCGCATAGCTGCGCGTCCAAAGTTAATCCCTTATATAGACATGGTTAAATGGGTTATGTTGGAAATAATACTCAGAGGGGGGGGGGGGGGGGGGGAATCAGATTATTAAATCAACAATAACTTTTTCATTTCCATATTAAGATTCATATACACTACTTCAATGAAGGCAAACCGCATGTATGCGCAACTGTGTGTAATGCAACAAGAGTATATCCAATAAAATTATGATTCAGTTAGTTGGTCCTTAATGAATGCATTAGAACATTGTTAACCATATGAGTAGTAAACAAGAGCAGTAAAATAGAACAGATCATCACACACAATAAGCACACATGAACACCATGATGTAAGGTGGAAACCCAATGTGGGTGAAAACCACCTGCTACAAGTCGTCTCAATCTTCTTTTAATAAGAAACTTCTTTTACAATTGTACTGGTGTAGTCTAATGCCAGTACGTAGGCTTCTACCTGCAGAAGGCTACAACCTTCTCTCATTTTCCAGATTCTCCTGGAAGAGAGCTACAACCCCCTTAAATCTTGCACTAGCTGATCCATTTACTAGTATGTAGGTGCAGCCCTACTAAAATTCTCCAACCTTTACTCGTTTTCCAGCTGCTACTGGAAGGGAGCTACCACCCCATTAGCTCTTGTACTAGCTGATGTACTAGTATGTAGGTGCCGACCTATAGAAGGCTACAACCTTCTCTTTCTTCCTCCAGGTACCACGTTTCATAAATTCTCAGACTGGATACTCATGGAACACAACATCATAATATGAAAGGCCACATTTCATCCAATTTTCATACTGGACCCATCAATATCATTGAAGCACATAATTAATCAACACAAGCATCATTAATCTCTAAATCACCCAATACTGAATCACCATAACGCTGTCAACAAACTGTAGTCACCAAAACACAGAGCAGAACACAAAACTCTGCAACAACATTCAGATCTAACTGTATCATCAAAGATCATGCATCAAAGTGCATACGCTACTTGGAAGTGCCAAACAAGCGTATATGTCATTAATGACTTTGCTTCACTTCCTAACTTCAAACATACCCAGATCATTACATATACAAGAATAATACATATGTTAGCAACCAGATCTAGTCCATTAGATCACATAAAGATAAGTCATTATGATCTTGATCTATTATAGATCTCATCCATCAATACTGAAGCTAAACACACAACCCCACAATTACTAAATCTGTAATTTCTCAGCACACAGCAACCAGACACCAATTTAGAACCCTGAACACTGCAATAATAAACAAAAGTAGCTAAAACATATTTCAAGAAAGTTTCGCAAACACCAATAGAAACCTGTGGGTATCCGCACCTCCTCTAAGTCGAGCCTGTGAATCTCCGCACCTGTGCTTTGCATAGCCTGCGGATGTTCGCACTTGCGCTGTGTATAGCCTGCAGACCTCCACACCTGTGCTGTGTCTAGCCTGTGTACCTCCGCACTTGCGCTGTGTCTAGCCTATGGACTTGCGGGTATAGATAATTTATCAGATTTCAATTATACCCCAGACTATCAGATTTACAGATCTGATCATGTGCCATAGAGATCTAGACCCATCAGTAGATTCGTCTTGTAATGCTTAGGTTTCTCCTTGATTCAGGACTAGCTCACCCACCGATCACCAATATTTTAGATCTTGCTCTTCTAAAGATATTCAGCTCATCTGTGTACAGCCAAATGATCTCCTTTCCTTTTTATAGACTAGACCTTACTCAAACCATGGTCCAAAACCATAGAGATCCAATACTAGGGACCCAAAACTTGGGTTCAATACTTTTATATGAAAAACCATGGACCAAAACCATAGGATCAAATTTGTCGAACTAATACCATGGACCAACCATAAGATTTCCCACGTGCGTTCAATTTTCTCTACATGAAAGTGCGTGTACTTTACGACTACACTTTTTGTTCAGTACACTTGCGAACCTGTCCACATCTTTTGATCAGCTCTCTTGTGGAATCTACCGATGTCTGCACCTTTTGGTCGGCGCACCTGTGGAGCCTGAAAATAATACTGCTGCACTATAATCTGTCATCTTTCCATCAAGGACAACACTTGTATCATAATGCCAACAATCTCCCCCTTTGGACTTGATGGAAAAGCTAACTTGTCATACTGAGAACTATCATCTGATTCCTTTGGGTTGTCCTGCATCCCATGTATTCTATCTGAAGCATTAGTGGGCATTTAGTAAGAGTTAACTGCATTTATGTGTGAAAATCCATTTAACACAATATGATAGCTTCTTACGTGCGTTCAAATAAAACTCCTTTTATCACTTTTACAAGTTATCCACATTATTTCATTTCACATTCATTGTCATTTTTGTGTATTCGATAGTTGTTGTTCTTCACTTTTAGGAAAAATCCACAGAGCAAATCGTTGGGAGCAATGGTGAAGAAAGGGAAGGCAGTCATCTTTGGGAAATTAGAAATGAATCCTCTATTTACAAATACTACATGCAACAGAGAGGGAGGAACCTCTACGTAGGAAGCCATGTATAATATAATGGAAGAAGAGCAACCAAGGATTCTGGAAATGAAAGTCATAGTTGACATTCGTGATTCCTCTGATGCCTCCATGTTTGAGACCATGCTCATTTTTGCATCGCATAGCTGCGTGTCCAAAGTTAATCCCTTATACAGACATGGTTAAATGGGTTATGTTGGAAATAATACTTAGAGGGGGGGGGGGTGAATCAGTATTATCAAATCAACAATAACTTTTTCATTTCCATATTAAGATTCATATACACTACTTCAGTGAACGAAAACCGCGTGTATACGCAACTGTGTGTAATGCAACAAGAGTATATCCAATAAACTTATGATTCAGTTAGTTGGTCCTTAATGAGTGCATTAGAACATTGTTAACCATATGAGCAGTAAAATAGAACAGATCATCACACACAATAAGCACACATGAACACCATGATGTAAGGTGGGAACTCAATGTGGGTGAAAACCACCTGCTGCAAGTCGTCTCAATCTTCTTTTAATAAGAAACTTCTTTTACAATTGCACTGGTGCAGTCTTATGCCAGTACGCAGGCTTCTACCTGCAGAAGGCTACAACCTTCTCTCATTTTCTAGATTCTCCTGGAAGGGAGCTACGACCCCCTTAGCTCTTGTACTAGCCGATCCATTTACTAGTACATAAGTGCAGGCCTATTGAAATTCTCCAACCTTTACTCGTTTGCCAGCTGCTACTGGAAGGGAGCTACCACCCCATTAGCTCTTGTACTAGCTGATGTACTAGTATGTAGGTGCCGACCTACAGAAGGCTACAACCTTCTCTTTCTTCCTCCAGGTACCACGTTTGATAAATTTTCAGACTGGATACTCATGGAACACAACATCATAATCTGAAAGGCCACGTTTCATCCAATTTTCATACTGGACCCATCAATATCATTGAAGCACATAATTAATCAACACAAGCATCATCAATATCTGAATCACCGAATACTGAATCACCATAACGCTATCAACAAACTGTAGTCAGCAGAACACAAAACTCTGCAACAACATTCAGATCTAATTGTATCATCAAGATCATGCATGAGAGTGCATATGCTACTTGGAAGTGCCGAACAAGCGTATATGTCATTAATGACTTCGTTGCACTTCCTGAATTCAAACATACCCAGATCATTACATATACAAGAATAATACATATGTTAGCAACTAGATCT
>APFE030393199.1:0-21469 GCA_000404065.3 Pinus taeda | reverse complement strand
AATCAGTATTATCAAATCAACAATAACTTTTTTATTTCCATATTAAGATTCATATACACTACTTCAGTTAAGGCAAACCGAGTGTATACGCAACTGTGTGTAATGCAACAAGCGTATATCCAGTAAACTTATGATTCGGTTAGTTGGTCCTTAATGAGTGCATTAGAACATTGTTAACCATATGAGAAGTATACAGGAGCAGTAAAATAGAACAGATCATCACACAAAATAAGCACACATGAACACCATGATGTAAGGTGGAAACCCAATGTGGGTGAAAACCACCTGCTGCAAGTCGTCTCAATCTTCTTTTAATAAGAAGCTTCTTTTACAATTATACTGGTGCAGTCTCATGCTAGTACGTAGGCTTCTACCTGCAGAAGGCTACAACCTTCTCTCATTTTCCAGATTCTCCTAGAAGGGAGCTACAACCCCCTTAGCTCTTGTACTAGCCGATCCATTTACTAGTACGAAGGTGCAGGCCTACTGAAATTCTCCAACCTTTACTCGTTTGCCAGCTGCTACTGGAAGGGAGCTACCACCCCCTTAGCTCTTGTACTAGCTGATGTACTAGTATGTAGGTGCCGACCTACAAAAGGATACAACCTTCTCTTTCTTCGTCCAAGTACCACGTTTCATAAATTTTCAGACTGGATACTCATGGAACACAACATCATAATATGAAATGCCACGTTTCATCCAATTTTCATACTGGACCCATCAATATCATTGAAGCATATAATTAATCAACACAAGCATCATCAATCTCTGAATCACCCAATATTGAATCACCATAACACTGTCAACAAACTGTAGTCACCAAAACACAAAGCATAACATAAAACTCTGCAACAACATTCATATCTAACTGTATCATCAAAGATCATGGATCAGAGTGCATACACTACTTGGAAGTGCCGAACAGGCGTATATGTCATTAATGACTTCGCTGCACTTCCTGACTTCAAACATACCCAGATCATTACATATACAAGAATAATACATATGTTAGCAACTAGATCTAGTCCATCAGATCAGATAAAGATAAGCCATTATGATCCTAATCTATTATAGATCTCATCCATCAATACTGAAGCTAAACACAATCAACCACAATTACTGAATCTGTAATTTCTCAGCACACAACAACCAGAAACCAATTCAAAACCCTAAACACTGCAGTAATAAACAAAAGCAGTGAAAACATATTTCAAGAAAGTTTCACAACTTCACCAATAGAAACCTGTGGGTATCCACACCTCCTTTGAGTTGAGCCTGCGGATCTCTGCACCTGCGCTTTGCATAGCCTGCGGATGTTCGCACCTCTTCTATGTATAGCCTGTGGACCTACGCGCTTGTGTTGTGTCTAGCCTGGAGACCTCCGCACTTGTGCTGTGTCTAGCCTGCAGACCTGCGGGTATAGATAATTTATCAAATTTCAATTATACCCTAGACTATTAGATTTATAGATATGATAATGTGCCATAGAGATCTCGACCCATCAGTAGATTCGTCTTGTAATGCTTAGGTTTCTCCTTGATTCAGGTCTATCTCACCCACTGATCACCAGTATTTCAGATCTTGCTCTTCTAAAGATATTAAGCTCATCTGTGTACAACCAAATGATATCCTTTGCTTTTTATAGACTAGACCTTACTCAAACCATGGTCCAAAACCATAGAGATCCAATACTAGTGACCCAAAACCTGGGTTCAATACTTTTAGATACAAAACCACAAACCAAAACCATAGGATCAAAACTGTCAGAATAATACCATGGACCAACCATAAGATTTCCCACGTGTGTGTGCTTTTCTCTCCATGAAAGTGCGTGTACTTTACGACCGCACTTTTTGTTTGGTACACCTACGAACCTGTCCGCATCTTTTCATCGGTGCTTTTGCCAAATCTGCCGATGTCCGCACCTTTTGGTCAACACACCCGCGAAACCTGAAAATAATACTGCTGCACTATAATTTGTCATCTTGCCATCAAGGACAACACTTGTATCATAATGCCAACAATCTCCCCCTTTGGACTTGATGGCAAAGCTAACTTGTCATACTGAGAACTGTCATCTGATTCCTTTGAGTTTTCCTGCATCCCATGTATTCTATCTGATATCCCTTCTGTAGATTCATCTAGTTGTATAGTGGGTTGTTCTTCTACAAGTGGGTTGCCATCAAGTACAACACATGCATCATAATGCCAACAGGTTATTGATGAAGCCGACATCTCAGACAGAACATTTAGAACCAGAACCCAAGAGGTTATGGGATCTTTTATGCCAGACAACCTGTGGCTTATGTACCACCTACTAGAGCCATAATTAATCTACAACAAGCAATTCGTCGAGAAGTTTTCCAAAGAGAATGAGGACCTAGTAGACCGCACCCAGACCTGGTCAAATAATGAGGGAAAAAAAAAAGAAAAGACAAGAACGGTATGTACTCTACTGTGGCTATTTTCCCCCCTCATAGTTTTGCAGTTGCCATGATATGTAGACTATTTGGCAAACGTGATAGCACTAAATTCTCCCCAGAATGGTTGTCATCAATAGATGCAACTGTAAACACAACTACAATGAATTGGGCACAAATTGTTTCTGATAATCTAGCAAGAACAATAATAGAGTATATAAGGAGAAGAAGTGTTGCTTCGAGGGTTTACTATCCATTTTTTATGAGTGCCTATGTAATGGATGCAATTTGTTTTGGTTCAAAATTTCCTGCCATGGGATGGAAGTGGACTGTGCAAAATCTGCTTCCCATTCACATATACCATAAAGACATGTGGGATTCATTTTCAACCACATTCTTACAAAAATTTTCATGGAGTCATGCTCCTTATCCACAAACAACTTTATAACCGAGATGCCCCCAAGTTTTCCAGAGAAGCTGAGGTAGATATCCTCCTAGTGGCCAGATGGTTTGGGGAAGAAACATTCACGTATATCAAGGTATTTGGCAGCATTACCTCCCCCCATGTCCTCCCATACTATGTTCCAAAAAAATTGATGGCTAGAGAAATAGCCCATCAAACAACTAGTGAGGGTGGGACGAGCAAAACATTAAAGGAAGCAAAAAAGGCCATTTGGCCTACATTCCCTTTGCAGTGTGGAGCATTTTCATTGCATGACCTGGGGCATGCATTGAAAGAAGTAGAGATTATTTTATCTCTATAGTTACCTAAATTCCCAAGAAGGCAATATGACCGATTCGACACTGTTAAAGACTTTACCACCATGGTAAAAATAAAAATATTCAGTAATGAGGAAGATGCATTTGATGACTTCTTTTTACAGAAGAACAACTTCACATAGGTGAGGTATATAGCAAAATTACTTTCCATGAAGATCTTGAAGCCTTTTACGAGTATAGAGAAAGGAGGCTAACAAAGGTCCCATTGGACCAATTATTGATTGAACCAATAAGGGAGCCTACTCCCAATGTAAGTTTAGGAGATTCCAAAGAAAATTCTAAAACTAATTCTGGAGTAGAATCCAAAGAGAAGTCTACCAGGGAGCTAGAGAAGTCAGAGCAATAATCACAAAATGGGAAATGCAGAAGCAGAGAGTTGGAAAAAGATACAACCCAATCTACATAAAATACAACTAAGCAAACTACATCTAGCAAATAGGCTGAAATCCATTCCACCTCCACCCAGCCAATAAAACCACTGGTGATTCATCTAGAGGAAGAATGGGACAAATTTAATAAAAGGCTCCATACAAAGGAAAAAACGCCAGAGTTACAAACTCCACAACAGAAAGAAACTCAAGAAATTAAAGCAAAGGATACTGTAAATACTTAAGAGGTAGAGCACATCCCTATTACGCCCACCTCTGAAATTGTTTTGAGAATTGAGGAGATTCCCCCTCTAGATGTGTTCTATAGTCCACAACACAAAGAAGTTGTTAAAAGATAAAGGAAGAAAAGGAAATTGGATTCTACAACTATCACTACCCCTTATAATGAACCAATGGATGTTGTCTAGAAAGACTCACCCATCGACCCATCCACCAACCTTATTAGACTGTCACAGTTTAAAATTTCTTATGTTACAATGACCATCGACAAAGAAACAAAGGTGCAAATGTTGTATAAGGAAAGAGAAGACAAAATTATGTCGCTTGAACAACAATTACAACAAGGAAAATCTGACCAGCAAGCAGAGACACAGTGAGCTAATCTCCAACAATAGTTCGAGCAGATGCAAATAAGACATCAAACCAACTTAGTGGAAAAGGAAGTGTATTTACAAGAAATAATTGATCTGCATAAGGATGCTCCAAAAATTGATCAGTTTATTACTGAAGTGCTTGGCCTTAACTCCCAACTGATGCACCAAAAGGAACTATTATGCTAGAAGGTTTTGCAATGGCATAAATGAGGCTTGACTTTGATGAAATCTTGAAAAGAGTTTCCAACTTCATCACCTGGCAGAATTCAGAAGATGGGAGAAAGGCTAACCTACCTAAATTGGAGGAGTCACACAAAGAAATCTTATTTGCAAAGTGGGATTCTCAGCTTAGAGAGGCAGAAAAGGAAACATCATACACGACAATAACAACAAACAGTATTATCCAGAATAGTAACGAAAATTTACATAGCACTAACCTTGTGGGAGAGTCTATTCCAGGTGTTCTTCCGAATGTAAAACAGCTTGAACTACAATGGAGGCAGGAAATAGAAGAAAAAGAAGAAGTAATTAGGCAAACGACCAGGTTAAACTGGGGAGCATATTGGCGACATTTGGTGAAACCTTATAGCCAGTGGATGACCTTGCGATGTCTAACCACTTCTACAGAGAAACTAGTGCCAACACTAACCAATGCCATGTTCACTAGGCAGTTGAAAGCTAAAATCGGCCAACCGACACAACTCAAACCCATGACGGACATTTGTGATCTAAAAGATCAAATGTAGAACAATTAGTCACCATGCTCATTTCTATTTTTATTTTATTTTGCATAATCTGATGAAGGTCATTTAAACCTCCTCAGCTATTTTTGTAATAATCTATTTTAGTTTTATAGTTTAGTATTTAAACCCCTCTCATGCATTTAGAGAGGGGTCCAGAAATTTTATCAGAAACAATCTTCAAAACATGCACTTCTGTCCCTTTGAGAAAGTTACGGTGAAATTAATGGAACATGATTTATTCTTATCTTATCTGACATCTTCTACTGAAATTGCACTTTTGTACTCTTAGATGGTGTTGGATGGATTGAAAGTAGATAAATATTGCTGAAGCACATGAGTAGGACTTATTACAAATGGTACTTTTATCTCGTAATTCTCTTTTACTTATGTATTAAGCAATAATTTCTCTTCAAGGTGTTTATGTATGAAAGTTTGAATCTTGGTTAGGATTATTGCACTTCTGTATGATGACGACCTATAATTTATACTGAATA
Organism: Pinus taeda; assembly: GCA_000404065.3. Lineage (NCBI taxonomy): Eukaryota > Viridiplantae > Streptophyta > Pinopsida > Pinales > Pinaceae > Pinus > Pinus taeda. Next base: position 16,050 of record APFE030393199.1, on the reverse strand, counting down.
CATGAATAATTTCTTATGCGATATATCTTTCACAATCGTTTCAGTTAACTTTTTCTACAAAACAATTATTGTTAAACGATTTCACTTCTTATTGCAATTGAATGATATTTATTACCAATTGCTTCTGAACATTATTGTAGATCGCATACTTCAAATTTATTCCTGGGTATAGTCATAATTAGATAGTTTTCAATTAGGATAAATGCATGTGATTATTAGTTTACGTTAGATTACTTTTAGCTTAAACATTATCCAAAATATCACATATCACCCCATCAACACTATCTTAAATTAGATTGTGAAACTGGTCCCATTATCCCTAGTCAGAGTGACTACACCAAATGGAAAAGGAGCTACCAACCAAGGTCCAGAGCGGGTGGTTTTACCCCATGTTGAAGAAACAATTTTCTAGGCTTCAAAATTTTGGTGCTAGAAGGAGGGTTTGATTGTGAATGGAAAGTAAATCCAAATAAACATTCCATTCTAAGAGTAAAACTCCCTCACCATCACCTCCAACTTCTCGATCACATTCCAAATCCCCTAATCCTAAGTGAGAAGTTGCAAAAAAAGTTATAGAACCCACTGCTGAAATCCCAAAGAAGCTAGATCATTCTTCTTCTACTGAAGCCCCTGAGGTCCAATGTTTGATTCATAAATTACAAGGGATTTCATTAGCTCAAGAAGAATTTGAGTTATCCTAAGATATGTTACATCTCAGTTTACTCCATCTCAACAGTTAACTAGAGCACAGAGTGAAAATATTGGAATCCTCCTATTTGAATTCCCTTTGCCAAGTGATAAGAAAGATAAGGAAACACCATCTAAATCTCATAGCGAAGTTCTTTCATCAACTCAATCTTCATCTTCATTCATTCGATCTATACCATCACACGATCAGTCATCCACCTTGCCTCTCCAAATCGTGATTCACACAGGTACATGAACTACATCCTCCTCTACCCAATCATCTTCAACCACTGCTACACCTTCTCCTACTCACGTACCAGTAATGGCACAAAATCCTCCGAGGCCATGGACAAACCTAGGAGCTGTTAGGATGGTTGGGCATTTACATCAATTGACAGCTCATCTAGAGAAATGGTTACCGAAATTCAATCCTAATAATGGCCTACTTGCTGAGGAACATATAAATAATTTCATGTTGTCCATTAACTTTAATGAAGTAGTGAAAGAAGACACAGTTGTAAGATTGTTTCCCTATAATTTACAGGGAGCAACAGGATCATGGTACTTTTCATTATGATTAGGTTGTATTAATAGTTGGGATGCTTTCCAAGAGCATTTTTTAACTAAATTTGGAGATGATAGAGCCACAACTACCCTAATCAATGATCTCTCCAATTTGGAAGCCAAACCAAAAGAACCCATTAAAGACTTCAACTCTCGCTTCAATAAATTATTGAGTAAGATACCAATGGCATCTAAGCCCAACGATGAGTTCCAAAATGAGTGGTATATTTCTACTCTACCTTCAAACACAACTATTTGTAGGTTTTAACCCTGTACAGAAATTACCTGCATACAAATTCTAAAAACACAGAAAATAAATGATGCGAGATCATAGCACATAAAACACACATGCATAGAGATTTTCCCCTTGATCCCAAAACTAGGACTACTAGCTTGATTTTTCATTATGTTCCTTTCAATGTTACAATACATATTTATACATGCCGAAGCATCCAATACCATGGACCGAAAACCATCACGTCCAAAAAATATGTGCGAAAATCATGAACAAAACCATAGGTGGGTCCGCCCAACCTAATATAGGGTCCAAAACCAAAATTTTCTAGGGCACTGCCCCAAACCCCATAAAGTGGGGTTATGGGTGCCCTTCAAACCCCATGTGACCCCCCTCCGCTATACAATCAGCGCAATAAAAGGGGGGATCCTCCCTCCTCTAACCCCCTGGTTAACTACGTGGGCTAGTCGTGGAAAGAATATAACATAACCCAACACCATTTTTGTTGATAGAGTCACCAAACCGACTTTGGCAGAAAATTTGAAAGAGGCAATAGTTGTAGAAAAAAGTATTCTAGCTATAGAAAAGAAAAACACATTAGAAGAACGAAAATATAAGAAAGAGACTTTTAGGGATGACTCCAAGAAGAAACCACCTAAAGATCCTTTTGATCTTGAAGGGTTACAGAAAGTCCTGAGGACCATGTCTAACGAAATGGTTGATATCAAAAAACAGTTAGCAAATAATTCCTCTAAGAAATATTTTATAACATCTAAAAGGAATTCTCGCGCTAATCCTAAACCTCCAAATGCTATATCAAATGCCGAATCAGATGGAGAGGAGGATTAAGTTTCAACAAACAAAGAACAAATGAATGATTAATAAGTGGCATAGTTACAAGGAATGTGGGATTTTTTCCTTCCCAATGAGGAAACTCAAAACGAATTGCCTGTTGCTACCCGAAGTAAAAACCCTTTTGATTTGTCACAAACAAATTCAAAGCAAAGGGCTACAACGCCACCTCCTAGGGACAAAACAACAGGTAAGAAGTCTTCACCAAAATCCACTCAAACTACTCCTTCTCAATTTGATTCTTCACCTTCACCTAAAACTATGATAGTTTCTGATGAAATGGAGAATAATATTGTTGATGATATGAAAAAGACTAGGGCAAACATAAGGTTTCATGAGCTTAGCAAATTGAACATCAACAGAAGCTACTCCTTAAGGAACTCAAAGCAGTACCTATTGCACCGCTTCCTGCTGTTGTGATCTCACAAGTTGCACAATAAATGGGAAGGCCCCCTAGCACCTCTTTAAACAATATTGATCCAACTGACATCGATCTAATTGGAGGAAGATATAAATATGATACTCCTCCATTCCTCCTTACTTTGAAGTCTTTAATAAGCACTTACACAAATATTTAGTTGATTCAAGAGCTTCATCTAACATCTTACCTAGAATAGTTTGTGCAAAGTTGAATGTTCAACCTCAAAAATCTGATGTACGTATAGTACAGTTAGAATGATCTCAAGTCGAAGTTGTTGGGGGAATTAATTAAGTAACAATCAAACTTTCATCAAGTCCTAAAGTTTTTCAAGTCATTGACATACTTGTAGCTGATATTCTTGAGTTCTATGGCTTAATCCTTAGTAGAGACTTGTCAGAAAAATTTCATGGTTATTTTGCAATTGACTGGTCTCACATATGGCTTCCCTATTGTCGCAAGCCAAATCAAATAAGGGTTGATCGCGAGAAACATCAAAAGTACATAGTCACAGAACTAGAAGGAGAAAATGAGTCAGTCACATATAGTAACAATATCATTGGAAACTACTTAGTAGAATAATTTCTAGGAAATTTCAATGCTTACACTTCACCTTTCTTATAAAACTTTGTTGTATCTCAAGTCGAAATTTTTTCCCAAACAAACACTTCTAAGTGCGTAAATTTTGTAGATAAACCTGTATTTAGCTCTTTATTTTGGAAATTATTTTTTGATGGATCTAAATCTAATGATGGAGTAGGAGAAAGATGCATATTAGTTAGCCAAGAGGGGGAAAATACTATGTTAGCATGCAAACTTGAATTTTATTGCAAAAACAACGCTGTTGAATATGAAGCACTAGTCCAAGGTTTGTATAAGGTAATTCGCCTTAATATCAAACACCTCCAAGTATTTGGAGATTTAGAAATTGTAATAAAGAAGGTGAGAAATACTATACACTGTTTTCAGCACATTTGAAACACTATGAGTCATTATTCCAAGACTTGACCTCTCACTTTATAGCATTTAATATTTCCCCTATTCCAAGACTCCAAAATGCTAGTGCTGATCTTCTAGCTAATGTCACTTCCAAGCTTATTCCACCAAAGGATTATAGCCCTAATTGATTTTCCATTGAATCGGTTTTTAGGCCTTCTATTCTTGATAATATCACCAAGTAGAGGGTCTTTAATAACGATCTAGATATCATAAGGTTCCTAACTTCAGAAAGCTCTTATGATGACCAGATAGTTGATGAAGACCAACATGATAACCAACTAAACAGGAAACAATCAATAACGCTATACCAAAACCTGTAGTTAAGTTGAAATATTTATACGAACTCAAAGACAGATTTAAACGACCCACCAATTCAAAACTTCAGAGTCCAACTCTGAGGTTTGAATTGATTAATCTTGGGACTAACCTAAAGCCTCAAAATATTAATCTAGGTCTTGGACTTATGTCAGATGAAAAATCAGCCTTTATACGTTTGTTGAAGAGGTATAATAATGTCTTCGCATGGAACTATGAAGATATTAAGACATATGACACCTCTATTATTCAACATATTATTCCCATGACATCTGATGAAAGACCTATTCAATAGAAATTAAGGAAGATCCATCCTAATTTAGAAAGTTAGATTAAATTTGAATTGAATAAACTACTGAAAGCAATAATATTAATATTAATTAGTAATATGGATAACATAATCAGCATCAAATAAAAATTAATATCATTTATAATAGATAATAATAAATATATAGATAGGAACAATAATGAATATCTTAATTTATAACATAAATAATAATATACATTAACAACTATCAACAAATATTAAATAGTAAATAATAATATGAACAAAAAAAGTAGTAAAGAATTAAAATAAACACAAAAAAACCTAAATATTAATAGCAATAGGACTAATACTAACATTAATGAACTAAGATTAACAAATAAATATTAATATCAATAATTAAATATTAATTTTATCTATAAAAAGACATAATAAATATACCTTCATAACAATATAAATAGAGTCTTATTTAATCATTTGAATAAGAAGCATAAACATATAACAAAAGAAATTACATAATCATTATTTAATAAACAATAATTTAAATAATGATGCATAATAATTTAATATGATGCATAATAATAAAATAAAAATATAAACTATTAATATTAAATATAAAAATTTGTATAACAATTTAGTTATTAAATTATGAAAACAAAGGGCTTAAATAACAATAATAATAATTAAATTATAAATGAGCAAACAAAGAGTCGGCCATTTGTCTTCACTTCCTGCGATTTTCATATTTATACCTACCAAATTCCTTCTTTTCTCCTCACAATTTGTCCTGATGATGAGTCTAGGTTCAGACTCGAAACGTCGACAACAAAATATGACGACTGTGGAAAATCCGAACTCCATTCAGAAATCACACCACAGTAATCTGCAATCTAAAATTATTTTTCTTGTTAGACATTCCCGGTGGGTCTCCAATCTTGTCCCAATCAAAAAAAAGAATGACGATATTTGGATATGTATAGACTTCCACAACCTCAATAAATATTTCCAAAAGGAAAATTTCCCATTGCCTCTTATGGAACAGATATTGCAGTTAGTTGCAAGCTCAGAACCAATGTCTTTCTTGGATGGATTCGCAAGTTATAATCAAATCTTAGTACATCTAGATGACCAGCTAAAAACTACATTCAGGACAAAATGGGGCACTTATGCTTATCAAAATATGCCATTTGAATTGATTAATGTCGATGCCACTTTCCAGAGAGCCATGGACATAGCCTTCAAAGGTTTAGTAAACAAATGAGTAGTAATCTACTTAGATGGTATAACTGTATATTCCAGAAAGCGCAGTAATCATCTAAGGGATTTAAAGCAAATATTTGAACATTGCCAAGGTATGGGATTTTTTCTTAATCCTAGGGAAATCTTTTCTTGCGTTAAGTGAAGGAAAGCTCCTTGGATTCATTATGTCCAAAGAAGGGATTCATATTGACCCTGACAGAATTAGAGAAATCTTTGAAATACCTTTACCGCATAACAAAAAATCAATGCAATCTTTCCTAGGTCAAATAAATTTTGTTAAAATATTTGTCCCTGACTTCTCGAGATTTTTTTTACCTCTTCAGTCCATGATAAAGAAAAATTCTCTGTTTAAATGGGGACACTCAAAGCATGAAGCCTTTAAATTGATCAAACAAGAAATCATAAACTCCCCATATTTAGCAACGCTGAATGTTTCAAATCATTTCATTTTAACTACTTTCACTTTTGAGAAATCATATGTAGCCATATTGACACAAGTAAATGAAGAAAAAGTTGAAGCCCTGGTCTCTTTCTTTAGCTCCAATTTGTAGGGAGCTGAATTGAATTACTTAGACGTTGAAAAACAAGCTTTTGTTATTTTCAAATAGATAAAACATTTCAGAACCTTTCTCCTCAAAATCCACACCAAATTAATAGTACCATTCTCAGTAGTGAGAAATCTGTTAATACAAAGGGATGTAGGTGAGAAAAGAGAAAATTGGGTTACATCTCTGCATGAATATGACATCGAAATCAAACCAACAAAAAGTGTAAAAGGTTAAGGTTTTTGCAAGATGTTGGCAAAAGCATCTAATCTATCATCGTTACAGCATTCAGGTGACGATGTACAAGTCTATGAGGTAAGCGTTAACGATACTAAGTCAAGATATGCTGATATCATATTTTACTTAAGAAATGGATATGCCCCAACACAATTAAATTACACAAAGAAAAGGACCTTGAGATTAAAAGCTAGACAATATCAAATTGTCAATGATGTGTTGTTTATAATAAATTATGATTCTGTTTTACTTAGATGTCTTCAAAAATCTGAGACACGTAAGGTGTTGCAGGAACTTCATGATGGACCAGCTAGCGGTCACTTTGGAGGAGATACCACCGCACATAAAATCCTGCATGTCGACTATTATTGGCCAACATTATTCAAACATGCACACAATTATGTAAGGAGATGTAAAATTTATGAGACAACAGCTGGAAGACAGAGGAATCCTGCATTATCATTACAGCCAGTCAACATTGACCAACCATTCGAGAAATGGGGATTGGACATAATAGGTGAGATCATTCCTCATTCTTCTAAGTAGCATAGATATATCCTTACAGCAACTGATTATTTCACCAAATGGGTGGAAGAAATTCCATTCAAGGTAGCCAATTCTAAAAGCATCCTTGAATTCATCGATTAATTTATCATTACTAGATTTGGCTTGCCATTTTCCTTGATGTTTGATAATGAATCTCATTTTTCAGGAAATGCTATGATAGAATTTGCTCTTAAAAGATGCTTTAAGCTTAAGTACTCAGCTAATTTTTATCCACAAGGAAATGGGTTAGCTGAATCCACAAATAAGAATCTCATTAGGATTATTAAATGAACTATTGACCAAAGCCAAAAGAACTAGCATAAGTATTTGATATTTTCTCTATGGGCAGATTGAATAACTCAAAAAACCTCCATTAGCACTTTTCCTTTTAATTTGGTCTATGGGAAAGAAGTCATCTTACCTACAAATGTAACTATTCCCTCTTTAGCTTAGTTCAATTCATTAAAGAAACTCCTTCCTCATCCATGCAAGTTAGACAGTTACAAATCCTTAAGCTTGAAGAGGAAAGAGAGAAGGCCAGAATCACACACGCACATCATCAGTAGTTAGTCAAAGCTTCCTTTGATTCAAATTCTGTAAGTTCAAAATCCTTTCAACTCAGAGACCAAGTATTGAAATGGGATAAAGCCCACGAAGAGAAAGGTAAACATACCAAGTTCCAACAAATGTGGCTTGGCCTATTTCAAATTTTGGAACAAATAGGCCTATCAACTTTTCTATTGCAAGGTTTATCAGGTAAGAGAGAATCTTTACCTGTTAATGGGCAGATTTTAAAGAAATACTTTCCATAGAATATGATCTCTTTTGTTCACTGTATATTATTTCCTTTATGTTATTTTTTTTTAGAAAGAATAATACAAGTTGAAGAACATTTACTTTTGGCTTTACAAATGATAGTCTCTTTTTAATTTTGACTTTTCACTTGTGTAAGTAAAGATTCTTATGAAAGTAATCTTCACATATGAAATATATAGTTAAGTTCTATTGCTCCAAATTTGCTTGTTCTCTACTAAAAATTATTTGATCTTTGATGAAACTTAGCTTTAGAAAGAAATCTTTCCTTTACATCAGTCAAGAAAAGTATCAATAACAAAGCAAAGTCTTTATACAAAAAAGCATCTTTAAACTCTACAATTGTCATCCATAAGCTCTTAAGGATTCAATGATTCTCCCCACCTAATCAACTTTCATATTTTAGAGTGTAATTCTAAAATATACTTAAACTTAAAGGATAAGAGGTTTCATCAAGAGTCGGCTTACCATGATCATAAGATTATAACTCACTGACATTACCAATGCTGCATATCAAAATATGGTAATGGCTTGAGATTATGTTAATCAAAAGACAAGAGGTCTCATCAAGAGCCATCTTGTTCAGTTAAGTTATAAATCAAGTGAATGGCATTGTCAATTTTGGTCACCAAACCAAGACATTGTCCTTTAAGAGATAAAAGATGAAAATTTGAAGGAAGAAAGAATTACTTCCAAAAATAAAGAAAGCAATAAGGATACAAATGAGCTTATCTTTAAAATTTCATTTTGACCTAGGTGGGATACTGAATCATTGTTGGTTAAAAGGTAACCCTGTCGAGGCTATGAACGCTTGCTGGCAGCAGAGGCTCTACTTATGACAACTGAGTATACCAAAATTGTTTGAAAAGAGCCGCCCAGTTTTTATCATTAAAACTAAGCAATGACTGATGTAGAAAAAGTGACTTTCTTATGAGAAAAGGATAATTAAAAGAATGATAGTTAAGTAGATATTGTTTTATTATTAATGAGCAGTATTACTTACCTTATATTCCATATATTTTTTATTTTCAAAACTATCTTTATTTTGGAAGATTTTAGAAATTTCAAAAAACTCTCAGAGATAACTAGTTCTTCCCTTTCCTTCCCGCATATCACATGATTATGCATCATCAGAAACCTTGCTAACCCACCAAATCTAGTGAAAAATGATTAAAATAGGATTCCATGCTTTATACCTTGAAACTATCATATTTTTGATATAAACTAGGTCCTAAAGCTTTTCTCATCAAAAAAAAGTCTCGCATCGCATATCGCTATTTATGAAGAATCCACCTTAAAAGGTTATCTCAAAACAAGCGAAATGCGAAACTACAATGGCATCGTAACCTTTACCGCATTGCATTTCGAGCATTTACAACAACACTGCAAACTGACCATCAGATGATATTGCGAAATGCGATCAAGACCCGGACCCACTTCTTAGATATATTATGAACAAATGTTTAGGTCCACCGCTTACTAAAAAGGTCTTTACATATAAAAACCTGACAAGTAGATATGTTTTGAGGCAATAAACGAGTAGCTCACATCCCACATCTCACATAAACATAAGGGAGGGTAAGAAAAGCGAAAAGGCATAATGCGATATTGAGATCTATGATATTGCTTCACAAATCGCAAAATTGGCATGATCGCGATTCGAAGGCTCGACACCCTAGAAGTGTTCTTCCCAACTTACAATGCAAACATTTATGAGCATTAAAGCTAAGATATAATGAAGCATTAGTTGGAATTTAGTAAGAGTTAATTTCATTTATGTGTGAAAAACCATTTAACATGATATGATATCTTCTTACGTAGGTTCAAATAAAACTCTTTCTATCACATTTACAAGTTATCCGCGTTATTCCATTTCACATTCATTGTCATCTTTGTGTATCTGATAGTTTTTTTTCTTCACTTTCAGGAAAAATCCACAGAGAAAATCATTGGGAGAAATGGTGAAGAAAGGCAAGGCAGTCGTCTATCAGAAATCAGAAATGACTCCTCTATTTACGGATACTACATGCAGAAGAGAGGGAGGAAGCTCTGTGTGGGAAGCCATGTATAATATACTGGAAGAAGAGAAACCAAGGATTATGGAAATGAAAGTCACAGTTGAGAGTTGTGACTCCTCTGATGCCTCCATGTTTGATACAACATGCTCATTTTTGCATCACATAGCTGCGCGTCCAAAGATAATCCCTTATACAGACATGGTTAAATGGGTTATTGATGAAGCCAACATCTCAGACAGAGAATTCACAACTAGAATCCAAGAGGTTATGGGATTTTTTACGCGAGACAACCTGCATCTTATGTACCACCTACCAGAGCCACAAATCATCTACAACATGCAGTTCATCGAGAAGTTCTCCAAAGAGAACTAGGACCTAGCAGACTACACCCAGACTTGGTCAAATAATGAGGGAAAAATAAAAAAGACAAGAACCATATGTACTCTTCTACGTCTATTTGTGCTCCTCAAAGTTTTGTAGTGGCCATGCTATGTAGACTATTTGGCAAACCCGATAGCACTAAGTTCTCCCCAGAATGGCTTCCATTAATAGATGCAACCGTAAACAAAACTATAATGAATTGGGCACAAATTTTGTCTGATAATTTAGCAAGAATAATAATGGATTATAGAAGGAAAAGATGTGTTGCTTCGAGGGTTTAACCTCCATTTTTTATGAGTGCCTATGTAATGGATGCAATTTGTTTTGGTTCAAAATTTCTTGTCATGGGATGGAAGTGGACTGTCCAAAATCCGCTTCCCATTCACATATACCATAAAGACATGTGGGAATCTTAGTTTCAACCACATTTTTACAAAATTTGCAATGGATTCATGCTCCCTATCCACAAACATCTTTATAACCGAGATGTCCCCAAGTTTTCCAAAGAAGCCGAGGTAGATATCCTCCTAGTGGCCAGCTGGTTTGGGGAGGAAACATTCACATATATCAAGTTATTTGGCAGCATTACCTCCCCCCATGCCCTCCCATACTATGTTCCGGAAAAATTGATGGCTAGAGAAATAGCCTATCAAATATCTATGAGGGTGGGATGAGAAAAACATTAAAGGAATAAAAAAAGGCCATTTGGCATACATTCCCTTTATAGTGAGGAGAATTTTTGTTGCATGACCTAGCATCCATTCAATGAAGTAGAGATTATGTTATCTCTGCAGTTACCTAAATTCCCAAGAAGGAAATATGATCCATTCGGCTCTGTCAAAGGCTTTACCACCATGGTAAATATAAAAGTATTCAGTAATGAGGAAGATGCATTTGATGACATCTTTTTTTATAGAAGAACAACTTCACAGAGGTGAAGCACATGGCACAATTACTTTTTGACCATGAAGATCTTGAAGCCTTTTACGAGTACAGAGAAAGGAGGCTAACGATGGTCCCATTGGACCAATTATTGATTGAACTAATAAGGAAGCCTACTCCGAGTGTAAGTCTAGAAGGAGATTCCAAAGAAAATTCTAAAACTGATTCTGGAGCAAAATCCCAAGAGACATCTACCAGGGAGTAAGAGAAGTCATAACAACAATCAAAAAATGGGAAAAGCAGAATTAGGGAGTCCGAAAAAGATACAGCCCAATCTACATAAAATAAATCTAAGCAAACTATAGCTAGCAAACATGCTGAAATCCATTGCACCTCCACCCAGCTAATTAAACCCCTGGTGATTGATTTAGAGGAAAAATGGGACAAATTTAATAAAAGGCTCCATACAGAGGAACAAACATCAGAGTTGTAAAATCCACAACAGAAAGAAACTAAAGAAATTACAGCAGAGTGTTGGCATGTTGGGGTCTAACCTAGGTTCAGAGTTAATTAGGCAAACAAATCCATGTACCACTGGCCCTCTCAGCAATAGTCCGCAAAGCATGGACGGAGGTCTCACCCAAAGTAGTATGGGGGGTGTTGAAACCAGGTTTCCGCACCCTTGAGATGTATGAGGGGTTAATTCGGTCAAACTGTTAATCCCAGTGTGTAGGTTACTTCGTGCACTTCCTTGGCCTTCTCCCCTTGATATATTCGCCTTCGCGTAGCCCTAACTAAGGGCTGTGGGGGTTTCCTGCTACTGCAGCAGTTCTCTGCACTATTCCCCTAAGTCACACCCGAGATCTTACTTATCTTCGTATACCAGTTAGTTATCCTCGCGTAAATGGATGCCTTATGTTATATTTATTTATACAACACATTCATATGAGTTCACACAACAAATAAATAGTAAACTTGCACTTCATAATCAATAATACATAAAATAGGAAAAAATAAATAGAAATATGATAAAACTTCTCTTTAATTATTTTAATGGTTATAGACTTGACTTGCCCTGCACACTCAGCTGCAGGGGTCCGCACACTCAGCTGCAGACTACTGAGCCTCTTCACACTCAACTGCAGAGCCTTCTCCTACTCTACGACCCAAAGACACAAATTACACTTCGACTCAATCAATTCCTTAAACTCATATTGCTTCTCTTTATTTTTCTTTTACACTTAGAGCCTCACTCTATTTATACAATCCCATGGTCCATGGACCATGGGCATATCTTTCAAGTTGACATTACATTACAAAAACAAGGGTAGACCACCTTGTGACTCTATTATGACTTCATGCTCCGAGCCCACAAATCGCAGAGTATTTACAATGGACTTAGTCAAAACTTGGGCTTTAAGCCCCAAAACATGCCTTGGGGGGGATTCCATGCCACATAGGCCCCTAACACAAACATCATGACTCACCCTTGAATCACTCTGTCGATGTGGATATCTCTGTGTGGAGTCATTCCAACTCTGCTCGAACAGCTACAAGGTCAACAGCGCACTGAGCGGGTATCTACTAAATCTCTTATACCCGTTGTTCTGAGACTGCAGTGTCATAACCACTTCCTTGGATCTGTTCCCGCGTCCCTTGCATTTGTGCAATCATTACTTCAATTGTTACTGTAATGACGAAGGCCTCGTCAATCCAAAGCTGAACACATGCCTTCAGAACTGCTTCTCTATGTCATGCTACATCCACTTTCTCTTTCAGTGCTTTGGCTTGCTGCATCCGCACGAGCCTCTAAGTAAGGGCCATTGTCTGCGCAGTCCCTATGATTTTGTCATATTACTGTTGGAGCTCAGACACCTTTGTCTCTAAGCACTGGATGTTAGGGTCCTCCTGTAGATTGGTGAGGACCTCGAAGGACTCTTCCAACATTCTGGTGCAGTCCCTTACTGCACTGCTAATCTCTTCCATCCCTGATGTAATAACATTGGCGTGTTGTTCTCTTACCTCTGGAGGGGTGGACGACTGCGCCTTCAACCGCAGCTCTTCTATCTAAAGGTTCAACTCCAACTGAACCTTAGTAATTTCTTCTCGTGCCTCGTGCACCTTGCTACTAATCTGTGGATGTGCGCCTCTACTGGTGCATCTGCTGGGATGGCTAGCTTGGGGACCATTTGACAGGCTTCTTCTAGTACCTATACTATCTGTCGGTTCTGTGACACAACCTTGTCGTGTTGGAAGATCAACTGCTCCATGTTGATCTTTTGCTTGCTCAATAATTGCAATGCGCGACCCTCCCTAGCCCACAGTTCTGCAGTAATCCCATCCTATAGAACATAGAGCGTCTCTCGCGGGAGTGCAGCCATGTTGATTGCTATCCATTTTAGTGCAGTAACTGTAGGCCTCTCGACCTCATTTGTTCTAACTAGTGCCCCCTCTGGGAGCACTATGGTGTTGGTTGTTCAAGTGCATAGCATTTTCTCGGCTGCAGCTATCCCTACTATGAGGTTGGTTGAAAGGGTACTAGCCTGAGGAGTGCGCACCTACAACTCCTGAATCAACGCTCTGAGGGCCCCCAACACAATTTGATTCTCTTCCACGAAATTCTAGAGGGCCTCTCTAGTGATGTTGCGCACTATTTCGCCTTTGTCGTGCAGATCACCCTCAGTAAGGGTGATTGGTTCAATCAACAACTTGGATGCTTTCACCTTCTTGTGTGGCCTTGTCGACTCGCTTGGGTGCTAGCACTTCAATAGTGTGGATGCTATTTGTGGGTCCATGCTGCCCTCCTTTTCCTCTATTTCCATTTCTTTCTCCTGCCCATGTGAAGGTGACTTCTAGCCCTCGCACACCTTCTCGGTTGCCTCTTATGCTGCTGCTACTGCGGCCTTTCTCTTTTTTGCTGCTATCTGCGCAGTGTCCTGTGCCTTCTACGCTTTTTATATCACTACTTCTTGCCTTCTCTTCTCTGCCAACTACACCATGCGCACTTTGGACTCCTCTTTCTTCTTTTGTGCAGCAAACTTCTCCAGTACAACGATGTCTGGGGCGTGCCACTCCGGCAGCCATGTCTCCAGTACATTGAAAATTACGTCATTTGTGGTTATGAAGGGTAGCTCACTCCATTTCTTGGCCAGGTCCTTGAGCACTCTGATATATATGTTGTGGAAGTCCACTTTAAATTCTACAAAACTTTGCAAGTTTTTGTAGAGAGTGGGTGATAACCACAGCTTGCAGTTAATCCCCATTTTGATGTTCATCTCCATGAACACCAAAAATATCTTGATGTCGTGGATATGGTTCGTATCCTTAGTGGTCCATAATGAAGCGTACTTTGCAGCCTCTGGCAGATCCCTGTCAATTGTGGGGAACTGGCTGTCCTCCCGCTCCCCTACCACCAGCACTATGGAAAGAAGAAGCCATGCACAATGGAACGTTTTTCCTTGTTCCTAGGCCTTGCGACAATTTTCCAGGAACTCTTTGCATAAGAACTTGGACGAGTTAAACTAGACCCCCTCCACGCACTGTTCAGCCAATACCACAATGGCGTGGGTACCTCAACCGCGCGACACTTCCGCATGACCTTTCCCACTAGTATCTAGTTCTCCACTTTAACTTCTTTAGTATTGATGTTGGATATGGCGTAACCCCGTTTCTTCTTCTCCAGCTTGTATTTCTTCTTCATGGCCTCTGCGATGGCTAAATCGCTGCTCTTCCCCTCTGAGATGTCTACAGGGTCCTCTCCTTTGCACGAGAGTTGGGTAATGCGATGGAAAGTGGTCCCTGATGGGGATGGGCTCCTCTAGCCACAAAAACCCACCATGCACTAGGCAGAGTAGCTGAATGATGATGAATATCGTTACTGGGGTGTAGTGGAAATGCGGCACCTAGAGCAAGTTTAATAATCTTGCCTTTTCTACTCCGTGTAACCACTTTCGCGGCTCTAATTCGATAACCCCCGCCACAGTGTTTTGCTTGGGCTTCATGAGTTGCGTAGTCTCTAGATGAGGGAATTTTTCATGGTCAGCGAGATCCCAATCTTCAAATTTCAAGTTTGGCACCCGCCCCAGGTGTCTGCCCTCAAAGATGATGTTGTCCGGGAGGAGCGGAGTCAGGAGAGAGCTCTTGCTCTCATCGAGGTCCTTGGGCACTTTTGCCCTCCCCTTCCATGGAGGGATATACACAGGCATCTTGATTGGAGGGTGAACAACCTCATTTTCTACTTTCATGCCCTCGTCCTCATATTCTTCAATTATGAGGTCCTCCAGGTCTTCTTCCTCCTCATCAATTCCCAAGTTAACTGCTTTCCCTTTCTCCTCCGTCGTTAATCTAGTGCACAACAGGTTTTGTGGGAAGACACACACCAAAATATTCGGTTGTTTTTCCTTATTTAGCCTGGGCGTGCACAGTGATTTAGGGATTTTTGCCATAATCCCGACGAATTTAGGGGCATCTTCCATAGTCAGGGCCTGCGTGGCCTCTTCGGTAGTCATCTCTGCAATTTCCCTAGCTTCCATCATTTGTTGCCATCTTGCTTGTCCAAAAATATCTCAGTCGCTCAATCAGGGGCTCAATCAATGCTCAACACACAGAAAATAGATCTCGGCTTAGAATACCCAGGGCATACAATAGCTCAATTAAAAAATGATCAAGTGTTGTTTACTGGCATCCCTTTGTAATTTATAGCACCTTTTGAATTTGAATTCGACTGTTCCCCCCAAATCCGGTACAATAATGCTCCCTTGGCTGCAGATTTTCCCATATCTTGCCCATAAATCGCGTCTTAAATGCCTGCTACCCTCTCCATTTGGTCTCAAGTCGAGCATCCAATAGTGAATAGTGACTCCAATGGTCACTTTCTGGCCAACTCCCACGACAACGCATCCCCCCTTGCGTGGTTGCGGACCTTGTGACATTTTACTCCTGTGTGTAGCTCTAGCATTGTGTAGCTCCTGTGAAGAGTAGTTTATAGTCCCACACCTCCTTTCAACACCCTGGAGTGCTAAGACGATACTTCC
>APFE030393185.1:0-17217 GCA_000404065.3 Pinus taeda | reverse complement strand
ATGAGACACGGTAAATTTCTAAGACGAAAAAATTAAGCTTAAAGATAAATTATGGCCATGTTTAGAATGGTTCTACATGATGCTACAACATGCTACAATATTGCAAGAAGACGATATATGATTCGCCTACATTACTGCAGGATTGAATCTAAGAGAATTACAAGGGCTTAGAAGGTGATATGAAGGTAAGGAAGGATGGTGGAAGTTGGAAGAAGGATATCGGAGTCTTTACCAAGCTTAGTACCCTAAAGGAGCCAATGTTGCACACATAGGAAATGAAAAAAGTGATCTCTAAGAAATCTTTCCTAAACATTCTATATGGAGAATGCTTCAAGAAGTTGATGAGGATGGAAAGAGAGTATTGATAATAGGGTTATATGGGAAAATGAAAGTGTTGTGCCTTGCAAAAAGATAATATGCCGTGCACACAAAATATACTATTCAACTTGCAAAACATCTAAACCATGATAACAATAGTAATTTCAAAAAATCAAACTAGGAACAAAAGGATGAGTTGAATTTATTTCAAGATATAACTGGGTCTATCCATGTATCTAGTTTATATGTTTTGGAAAACTGGGGGTGCATTTTGGCGAAAACAAAGATGCTCCATCAAGCCATTCGAAGTGCTCGATCAAGCAATTTTTAAGCACTTTAGTGAGCTATTTAGGGGCTTAAAAATATCTCAATTGAGCATTTAAACAAACCTTCGTTCAAACTCCTTTAAAACCCTAGTTAGGGTGTCAATTGAGCTAGATGGTTCAATGAAACTTGAAGGATCGATCAAGCGATATTTATATATCAATCCCTATTTCCTCTCTAAAAACTTGGGTCACAGTCCGCATAAGCCATTTCATCTAGACTGTGTGGAAGGAGTTCATAGGGGGATTTATAAGCTTGACCGAGATGGAGGAACTAAACCCAACTTCCGATCAACCCTGCCAATGACCCAAAGGCTCAATCGAATATAGGTTTATTTTCTTCTTTTGCTAAAGCAAGAGTGAGACCTTCTATTTCATTAACCATAGATAGAATACAACATTCCTTGGTGAGTTGTAGACCAAGGAGAAAACCATACATTAACTATTAATGGGCGAGATGTAAAATCCCTGATCCCTGCAACAAAACCTCAAAACTCTCAAAATAAGTACACTGCGGAAATCAATAGACCAAAATATATAGTCAGACTCAAAGCAGAACAAATGTGCCATTCTATAAAGAATTCATGTCCACATAACTCACCACCTGTGTATTTTTGGAACTTAAAGGATAGGTGCTTCCCACCAAGAACATTTTTCTGCCCGCCAAGAGTACTAAACACTCACTCCTCCCACCATTTTCCTGACCTGTTGCTTTAATATCATCCGTTGAACCTTCTCGCCCGATCCTACAGCTATGGCCAATATCACTATGCTTAGAATCACGTCATTTACCTATGTGGACCCACAAACATGCTTGATCAATCCCATATGTAGATTTGCCTCACGAGATCTAATGACTGAGGATCATATCGCACCAGTCTATATCACTAAACAATAGCGTGCGATGAGGGAGGTATTCCATTCAACCCCACTACCACATGCGACTCACTGAATGCTCCCAAAATGGAAAAACCACTTCCCTCTTGCAAGGCTTGTGATCACCAAAAAATTTCCCTCGCCATGGTATTATGACCAAAGAAGAAAAACCCATGTTATCAAGGCCTCTAAGGGTTCCCGATTTCCGACCTCTCGCCACATCTATTCTACCTAAACCACTGTGAGATGAAGCTTCTGCCATCTTTCCTGTTATCCAAAGAACTCGAACTCTTGGGCTACTACCACTAGGAGCCTCAATGAAAGTGTTGACCTGGGTTGCGAAGGCTATCCATTGCTTTCAACCCACTAGAGATCTGATTGTGAACAAACTGCTCGTCATAAAGCTACTAAATCATTTGAACTCCCCTCCATAGCTCTATTCTGAAACACCATCCTATCTTCATCTGCTTGGTCGTGACACTTTGCCTTTCATCTGTTCTGAGGTAGCTCTTTCCATTTCATCACAACCCTATTTTTGGTGCAGCTCACTCCTTGATTGGCCGGAAGATCCGCTAATTTATTGGTCGTTCTTCGCACATTTTTAAAACTGATTGTTCAAAGGCACTGTAGGTGACTATGAATCTGTTGAAAGACCTATATCAACCTCCAGTTTCTTGAGGCTTTTCTGGCTCCGTACCCGAGCTGATTCTCTTGACCGAGTTAGTGATTAACTCACAATCAACTTCAATAATCACATTATGGCGATTTTCCCGAATTAGGAAATCTAAACATTGCTCCATAGCCATTAATTTTTCCATATTATTGGTGGCTCTTGCTAAATTGTAATAGAAGATGAAAATAATACTTCCTTTTTTATCCCTTAAAACCCCTCCATGACCAGTCGTGCCCGGGTTGCCTTTTGAGGCACCATCGATGTTGAATTTCAAGAAACCCTTAGGGGGAGGATGCCAAAAATCTGGCTTAGAATCCAATTTTAAAACCTTCCTATCCAGGCCCTGAGGAGTAAGTCCTTGTAACGTTAGCTGATTGAGAATCCTCAATTCTGTTACAGAAGGTGGATTCTTAGGGATATTTCGGGCAATAGTGTCCACCATTTCCTTAAGTTGTTTTAAGATTGTTCAAAAAGGTAAAGGGACAGTTTCTTTTCATTCTTGAAGATTATATTGTTCCTTTCTTTCTAAACATTCAAAATAATGAAGCTTGGCATAAGATCCCAAGCTAAGCCAAGAACTTCATAATCTAAAAAGTTTCTTCTCTACTTGTTTGGGGTGTTGATAATACTCCCTTTGTCCCTATCAGACTATTGGAAAATGGTGGCAAAATAATCCCACACCCTGGAGGTAAAAATGCAATTTTTGAGAAGGTGCTACATTGTTTCCTCTTGTGCTTCACAAAGCTGGCATCTAGAAGGACCCAGGACACCCCTCTTCCGAATGTTATCCCATGTCAAAATTTTCCTATGCTGAACTAGCCACATGAAGAATTTAATTTTCATCCAACCTTGATGCCTCCATAGTCTCTGCCAAACTCTAACTGGAGCATGGGAATCCAATCCAAGTAGAATGTGTTTTGCTTCCTTAAGATTAAACATACCCTCATTGTTGTTACCCCATCTCAGCTGGTCATGCCGCCTAGCACTAAGAT
The DNA here is from genome assembly GCA_000404065.3 of Pinus taeda. Classification (NCBI taxonomy): domain Eukaryota; kingdom Viridiplantae; phylum Streptophyta; class Pinopsida; order Pinales; family Pinaceae; genus Pinus; species Pinus taeda. The sequence goes on along the minus strand of APFE030393185.1, from coordinate 14,035 downwards.
TTTCCTTTGATCTAACTCTTTCATTAGTATCTCAGCTTTAGCTTTCAGGGGGTTGTCATCCCTGAATTTAAAGTTCCTCTAGGTTCTCCATTTTCCTATATTGTTGGTTTGATCCCAAAAATACTTTACCTTGGATAGCCCTTTAGTATTTGCCTCAACCTTGAGGTCCTTCAATTCCTCTTTTAATAGAATAGGTTCTTGTTTCCATCTCTCCTCCCAGAATAAAGCTAACTCTCCCTCTCTAATTTCCCAGAAGCTGTTTTCTTGGACTAAGCCTTTGTTTTCCCAGGCCTTATTCCAAATGTGCGATCCCTTAATATTCCCATCCATCCTTATGTGATCATTATTTTTCCATGAGTTGGCATCTTTTTCTTTCCAAATTATAGCCCACTGAGCCTCTCGTTCTTTTACCTAGTGCCACCATAATTTAGCCCCTAAAACCTTGCTTAGAATGTTAGGATCATCTAATCCAAGACCCCAATGGTTTTTAGGTTTGCAGATTTTTTCCCAGGCTACCAAGGCCCATTTCTTCCTTTCTTCCCCCTTGCCCTAGAGAAAGTCTCTTTGAATGGTTCTGAATAGCTGCAAGGCTCGTTTAGGAGCTGGGAGAACTAATAGCATGAAGATTGGGATTGATCAAACAACAACCTTTCTAAGCACCAACCTACCAGCCAAGTTTAAGGATCTCATAGTCCATTTTCTGATTTTTATCTTGCTATTTATTAATCACCAGCTGCGAGATGCTCTTGTGTAATGGCTTAGAAGTTAGATGAACTCCCAAATATTTTCATGGGATAGTTTACCTTTGAAAGGCCAGAATTATAGAGGCGTTCCTTTGAATAGCAATGTTAGTATTGAAGAAACAAATCTTAGATTTGGAGAGATTAACTTCCATACCTGAAGACATGGAAAAGTCATTTAGGATTTGTTTATATTCAAGGGTTTATTTGACTATGGGGATTCCTTGGAGCATGGTATCATCAACGAGCTGTTGATGGGTCAAAGCCTATCCTCTATCAGAAAGTTGGAGACCTTCGATCTTACCAACTTATTTTGAATGCTTGATAGACCGACCCAGTCCTTCCATCATGAGGATGGAGGGAAAGGGAGAAAGTGGGTCACCCTGTCTGAGGCCTCTAGAAGGAATAAAAGTCTCTGAGGGAGAACGATTGACCAAAATTGAAAAGCTGGAGGAAGTAACCAGGGCCAAGACCCATCTCACCCAGTTGTGATCAAACCCAAAATTAATAAGAACTTTCCTGATATAGATCTAATTCGGCTTATCATAGGCCTTGTCTATATCCAATTGCATGATCATTCCATCCTTCCTCTTGCTACTGAGAGAGTGCACCACTGCATGTGCTTGAATGATGTTATTGAGAATTTTCATTCCTTCCACATGCCCAGATTGTTCTACAGAAACCACAGTAGGAAGAAGAGGTTTGAGTCTATTGGCCACCACTTTTTATATTATCTTGTAAACCACATTGCACAAAGCTATTAGTCTAAACGTGTCACAAGTATGGGTTGACTCTTGTTTAGGTATCAGGGCGATGAAGGAGTTATTCAACGACTTCAAAATAGTTCTATTCATCTTGGAATATTCTACTACATTCAATATATCCTATTTGACAATGTTCTATCAAGCCTTAAAGAAATCTACATTGAAACCATCCAGGCCTGGTGCTTTAGCATTCTCCATTTCTTTGAGGAGTTCACTAAACTCCTCTTCAGTCACTCGCTTTTTAAGGTTGAAATTGTCCTCTTTAGACACTAGCCTAGGTATAAGTCTAGTGAAGTCCCTGTTGGAGTTTTCTCTATCATAATAGCTTTCCTTAGCTGTACCTCGAAAGTGCTGAACTATTATTGCTTCTATTTCTTCATGAGAATTGTGAATATTACCTCCCTCATCCTTAATCAAAGGAATTTTGTTATGAGCTCTGTTTTCCATAGTGGATCTGTGGAAGAATCTAGTATTACGTCCCCCTTCTTTTAGCCATTGAACTCTAGATTTTTGTCTCCAAAATATTTCCTCTTGTTTACATAAATTCTCCTAGTCTTGATGATATTTGGTAGCTCAATCACTTCAAACTTCATCAAAGCCATCCATGATGAGGGCTTGGTTGAGTTCTTGCATTTTACCTTCAACAACTTTTTTTTTCTCAAATATATTTCCATATTCAATCTTGTTACAATCTTTGAGCCTGAGCTTGATGTGCTTTAGTATTTTCCGAAGAAGGAACATTCTTATGCCATGAATGTTGAAATCTTCTAACCACCATTTGGTAATGCTGTTGATGAAATCTGGGTGGGAAAGCTAGATATTCTCAAATCGAAAAGGTCTGGCCTCCAGTTGAACCGGCCGGTGATCTGAGCATCCAAAGGGGAGAACTCTTGCTACTATTTCCTTGTCACTGAGCATAAGGTCCTATGAGATTATGAATATTTCTAATTTTGTGACCACCTGAGACTCCCCTCCTCTTTTATTGTTCCAAGTAAAGATGCCATTACTCGTTACAATGTCCACTAGCTTCATATTATCTATAAAAGTTTGAAATGTCATAGAGTCTTTACTTAGAAATCTAGTTCCCTCTTTTTTCTCTGAAAGTGATTTGATCATGTTGAAATCACCCCCCAAGATCCATGATATGCCTGAATGTTTGTCTCTAAGATCCTCGAGGGAATCTAGAAACTTGAGTTTTCCATCCACTCTTTGGGGGCCATACACATTTGTGACCAGGTAGGTTTCCTTATCTCCCACAGGCTACATGACCACTGATAAATATTCCCCAGTTGCCTCATCATCTAAAATGCCAATTTATTTGGGATTCCAAAGAGTGAGTATGCCTCCTATTGTAATCTCTGCTTTGACTTCCAGAAACTCAAATCTATTGAGCCATTTGCTATGAATCTCTTTTATTTTTTGAATGGAACATTTAGTTTCCTAGATGAAGATCACATATGGTGCTCCTTGTTTCATTCTATTACTAATTAGTATTTGTTTTCTTTTACTGCCTAGACCCCCAATATTCCATGAAGTGAACATCATTATTAAATATTTCTAAAGGAATAGCTCGTTAGGTCTTTCATCTTACCTGGGTCTATCATTATCTTTCCACATTCCATAAATAGTTTATCTTCTTTTTCTTGCCTCTTGTCTTTCCTGGGTTTTTGGGTGCTAATCCTGGTGTGGTTTTCATCAATTTCACACCTTTGCTACCCTGATTTTCATTGTTTCTTTGCCTCTCCAAACCTTTGGTTTGGGTTTTTGATATAAACAACTGTTGAACTCTTCTAGAGGTAACAATTCTACCCATTCCCTGGTTCCGTGATTGAGGAAACCTTCTAGATCAAGGTTCTCTTTCTCAAGAATCTCCTGTAGTTCTTGGTACTCCATTTCCATCTCACTTTGTGTCATTTCATGATCCATCTCCTCCTATGCATCACTCATTATAGTTTCTTTCTGTTTATTATTATCTTGTGTTTGTTCCCTATGTTCTTCTTTCCCCTCCTCCACTAGACCTCCTCCCTTAGCCTGATCTGCATTTGTTATCCCTTCTTCTTCTTCGAGAACTTGGAACATGTTCTGACTGGCTTGTTGCCCTTCTGATTTTTGTGTCTTTGGCCCCCTTTTGCTTCCTTTTCCTTTATTTTCCACTTTGTGAAAGCTTTCAAAATCTTTCATTGTATTAGCTTTACTCTTATTCTCTATTTTATTGAGAGGGTAGTCTCTGAATAGGTGCCCATGCTCATCTCATTTGTGACATCTGAATGGAATATATTCATAATCCACTATTTGCACCCATTATTCATCAAATACTTCCAAGATTGTCTCATCCGATAGAGCTCCAGAGAGATCCATCTCCACGCATATTCTAGCAAAGGAAGTATACTTCCCCCTTCTAGTGGCTTCAAAGGCTCTGACAAAACTTCCTAGCTTATTTCCTATGGCAGATAAGATTCTGTTTGCTAGTAATAAAGAGGTAGATAGTAGAGTCTTACTGGTGGGTCCCAGTATTGCAGCAATAATACTGCAACTCCTAGGACTCCCTTCTTTAATTTTATCAACCCAGTAGTTCGTAACAAACTTGGAAGCGACGATGTTGTATGCACAAGTACTAGCTCTTGTCGCAGCTATCACTTGGTCAGCTGGCACAAGTCCACTAGGGGCTCAAGAAAACTTCGATGAGGTCTGAGAAGAAGCTTTTTAACTGATGGATGAAAGCTAACTCAAAAGAAGTTAATCTACTTGCAGAAAGAAACTGAAAAGATGAAAGGAAATGCAAACCCTAACAAACCCTAATTTTACCATCTAGTCCTACTGATGCGAAAAAGAGGATGCAAGCTATTGAAAGATATTCCATTACCTCTAGGAAGGTAAAATGCATGTTTCTAAGTTATCACTATCTGAATAAAACATCTTTTTGTATTTTTGAATAAGTTGTCAGAATTATCATGCATGTGCTTTCACTTTTTTTTACTGTGCAGAGGTGGATCAGCGAGCGAAAATGCTTGGAAGAGGTGGGGAAGGTTCAGAGAGGGCATAAGGGGCCCCTAACACCTTTCCAGAGAGTTTCATAGAGCTTGGCTATCAAGAAACCTCATTCCTGAGCTTCTACTGGAAGTCTGTAGGGGTTCTACAGGATGTTCTGGAATTTCTACAGGATGTTCTATGATTTTCTACACGATGTTCAGAAATGGGATTTTGGAGCATGGATGGAGGGAAAAAGGTGGAGGAATGAGTATGGAGGTGAAATACGGGTGTAGGGGAGTTTAAGACTTGGAAGATGGAGCTGAGGAATGATAAGGACGGTTGGATTTGTTCAAGGAGAGATAAGGCAATGCTACACAATAATATGGAAGGTAGGTCAACGTGAGGGGACGTGGCAAAGGTAAGGCAAGGATCTGAAATGGAGGATGAAGAAGGTAGGTTGGATGGAGTATGGGTAGATGGATAAGTATGATAGGTGCTCTACGAGTTACTTTTCAAATGACACAAACAAGGACTTGGAAAATCAAAGACCTATCTACATTAGCCTATTATAACCTAGATAACAACAAAGAAATGGAACACAAGTTTATTTGAAATGAGATCAGATGAAATAAATATGAAACTAAGCAATCATAAACCTAAGCATGCCATCAAAACTGAGATCAATTTTGACATCTAAGAATCCAACACTAATACTTGCATGGTGAAGCAAAGAAAGTGTTTTTGTTGGCAGCAAAGTCACCTTGGTCCCAGATCATGATTCCACTGAGGGGGAGGTGAGATCCAAGGTGCTTGGTATCCTTTTTCTGAATATCTTCCGTGTGATTAACCTATCAAGTGAATCTGAACATGAAAAGCTATTTTAATCATCAAAAATGACCTAAGTAATAAAGCAATATTTTAATCTAAATAACAGATTTTATTCTAGGAATGCGGAAAAGACACATAAAAGTAAACAAAGGAGGTACTGGGCACTTGAGTTGGGCCCAACCCCAAGAGATACAACCTCCTAAAAGAGAATATATCTGGTGCAAAGTTGGATTCATCTTTATTGCTCAAGAAATAATAGTTACATCAAAAACTGTCCACAAGGAAAACTTGAAAATGTGCTGAAATGCAGAGCTAAACGACTGCCTAAAAAATGACTAAAATCGAACTACAAACTAGCTAAATTTTTCCCACAAAGTGACTAACTATTGGCTAACCAAAATGAGGCCCAAAGCCCTCTTATTTATACAAATTGAGGATCCCAACAGTCCTCCTAAGCTTTAGGTACTCGGCTTCCCAAAACTTGCAGTTAACAGCAGTCCTACTTGACTTGCTTGGCTGCCCTTGTGATAATCGATTTGGTGTCCCTTGAACTCCAAGATGATGGTGGATAATTCAAGGTAAGGGCCCATAAATGAAGGGGACACCTTCCTAAAAATCCTCTCCACGAATTTGGCTGCCAAGTGCTCATTTAAACCTTTGATTTTGTCTTCAAATTGACCAAAAAGACTGCATAAAGCACACATTAGACTTGTTGGCATAATGAATAACCCAATTCACTCTATTAGAATAAATATAATAAAAAACATGAAATAAAATAGTGAGAATGGTGGATTAAGTCGAATTAGGAGGCTAAATGAGCCTATATAATTATCCATTTTTAGGGCTCATCATCACCCCCCTACTGAAAGTGTTGCTCATCCTCTGAGAGACCAATCTATTTCTTCATCTTAGATGGCCCTGGTGGCCTCCCTGTCATGCCAAGCTTCTGAAGTGATGTCCTCCTCTCGGTCATGAAACCATGCTTTCCTCTCTACTTCTTCTCACTTCCTGTGCTCCTTTTCTTGTAGCAGTTTTGTTAAAGCCTTAGCCTTAGCCTGTAGCTTGCCCTCTCTCTATTGTTCATCAAATGTTTCCTTGTATTTCCTTCTTTCTGTGATTGTTTGGCCACCTTTTCCTCCAATTTCTTGGTCTCTCTTAGCTTAGCCTGAGTTTCCTGTAGAATAGTCTCAGGATCCTGTAGAGAGGTTTTTGTGTCCAACATTTTCATTCTTTCTCTCCAGGTGGATGTCTTCGGGCTTCCCCGTTCATAGGTGATGGATGCCTTTGAGGGAGACATTTCCTTTTGTGTAGCCGGGGTGTCTACAATTGTAATTGGCTCTTTTGATTGTGGTTGGGGTCTACCCGTTTTTATCCACATGCTCTTCCTTGCCTTAAAATACATGGAAGGCTCCCTCTTTCACTGCCTTTTTTGCTTTGGAGATGTGCTAAGGGTAGCTAGCATAGCTGCTGCCTACCTGGCTAAAATCTCACACGATTTCTCCTTTTATTGCCCTGTTTCTAGACTTCCTGTAGAAAGTCCTATGCTGACTGTTTTCTGGCTTCATCTAGAAATTGTTTTCATGCTTCCTGTAGAAATTGTTTCAACTGTTTTGGTCTGCTTGGTTGGATATGGCTCTTCCTCCTTTTTTTCCCTCTTCTTTTTTCTTCTCTGCCTCTGTTAGCTTGCTTCCTCATGCTCTGTTTTGGCTTTCTTCTCATCTTGTTTAGCTTCTGCCTTCTCTGCTGTAGTCTTTTTCTTTTCTATTCTTCCTTTGTTTTTCCCTCTGCTTGAATGGTTTGTGCTCCCTCATCATTGGTTTTTTTCACATTCTTCATGCTTGATTGTTCCCTAGAATTGCATCGCTTCTTTTGCATAAACATGCAACAAATAAAACTTTTTGTTTTCTTCTTCACCTGAAGCCAGAAATTTTGCAAAAAACCCATGTTTTGTTCTAAAAAGATAGCTCATTGCTCCTAGAATTTTCATGTTTTTCACAATAAAAACTTCCAATTTTTTCTCTCTTCAAACCTTTCCAACCGGAATTTGCTTAGTTTTTTAAATGAAATCAATTTTTTTGACAGATCACAGAACAAATAACATAGTTTTTTTCTTCTAGAAAGTGGACAGTCTTGCAAATTCATTCTTTCACACAGCCTTAGTTCCTATGGTTGCATCTCTCTTTTCAGAAGAAGGTGAGAAAGAAGAAGCCAAACTTCAAATGCAGAGGGAAAAAAGAACTGTGTAGAACTCAGAAAATATGCAAGCAGAATTTTCACCTTTTTTCAATGTGCATGCATACTTTTCCTCTAATTTTTTAAATTTAATTCCGTGTTCAATTCACCATTTTGCACCAAAAAATCATGCACAACAAAGATTCCCCGATCCTACCTCATTTGGAGCTTGAAATTCGCCGCATATCCCAGGTTTTCTTTCTACATGGTTGTTTTCTACATTTCCTGTAGAAGACTTCCTGTAGAACGAAACTGCGCTTCCTGTAGAGCCTGATAGGCAGGAATTAAAAAAAAAATGGTAGAAATCTCGAGAAATCAGGAAGGAATATTACAGATGTGGATCACTTGAAAGGTATGCTTTTGACAAATAATTTAGTGGCTTTTCAGTAATATTTGTAACCTTTTCTGCATTGTGAATTCAAAGAGATAAAGGATTTTAATAAAATGTGCAAGAATTAACATGGGAAGCTCAATCATTAATAATTGTTGTTTTTCCATACAGGGAGAGGTGGAAGCAAGGAGTTGCCGTCCAAAAGAGAAAAATAGAGGAAGAATAACTGCTGTCCCTCCAGAAGGGAACCGAATGCGAACAAGATCGAGCAAATCAGAGCTGAATAACCCAGGAAAGGAAGGAGGGATACCAATTCGGGGAACGCGAGAAAGAAAAGTAAAGGATTAACAGATTGGCGAATCCCTCAGAATCTTCGATCCTGAGGGATCGCTTTTTTACATATCCTTGTTACCTAGATATCTTCGTCGTTACTCTTATATAAAGGAACAACGTCGTTGAGCAAAGGGACTACTGCTTTTGTAATTTTCGTTTTCAGAAAAAACTTTGATCATCAAGTCTCACTGAGACCTGGTTTATTGTACATTTGTTGATGCGTTAATATAAAAGACCTGGCGTTTATTTCATCTTTGCGTCTGGAGTAACCTAAGGCGGTGTACCATTGGCAGCTAAGGGCCCGGCTCCGAAGGACACTTGCTTTTGTATCATTATACTGCAATTTATGCGTGGTTTTCTTATCTTTATTACTCAGTCATCTGATACATCTTTCATATGCTATGCTATGCTCTATTATGATCAATACATTAATTGTTTTTCCATGTAATGACTCTGCACCATATAATTGGATCTCTTCAGAGTTAAATTGCGTGTTTTTAGTCTTAAACCAGCTATTTCTGTTACAGAGCGTCGGTATGAATGTTATTGTCATTGGATCCATGTGAAATAACAATTATTGGAACTTGAAAGTAATGTTACTCTGTTTAGAAACATAGTTATATTATCCTTCATTCTCAAATTACTATATTAATGCGAGGCGTGTATATATGGTTGATTATTGTTGTTCCATAATTCATCAATGAGTGTTGTTCCATAAAGTATATTCCATCCAGTTTGCTTGAAGAGGAAATCAGAGTGTGAATCAGTTGGTTTTGACTCGCAAGATTTAGTTCTTTTGATTTCTGTTCCATTTACTGCTGTTCCATTTACTGTTGTTCCATTTACTGTTGTTCTATTTCCTTTTTGCTGTTCCATTTTACCTTCTTTCATTCTAATTACTTGCCTTTGTTTTTTTGGTGTGAGAGAAGGTCCAAGGCTGTAGTGAGTCTCAGCAGACGCTGCCTAGCTCCCAGACCTATGGTCCATGCTCTAATTTCCTTTCTATCAGTTTCTAGAGGGATGGGTTATCACTTCCGTACCCTTGACTGATCAACTGTCTTGTGTGATTCTATCTTTTGGAATAATTTAGCTATAGTTTATCATCTGTTTACTTTTGTATTTTCTGAACGCTATACTACTAAGCATTACTCGGACGAATAGCCTCAGATTGAGTTACTCTTTGCAATAAGAAAACGTTCACGGATTGATTTATTAATGTAGGATAATTAGAGGTGTGGGAGACCCTAGTTATAGCTCTACATTTTGGCACCGTTGCCGGGGAAAGAGTATAGCCATTTTCCCTTTACAGAGTAGTGCGCAAATCCATTAGGGGGGAGTTGGACTTTAAAAACGGAAGGTAAGAACCTGCGTACGGAGCATGTAAAAGCCCTACTCCACCATCCGCTCTCTTAGCAGAATTACTGGTTGAATAGGATTTAGTAGTTTTTAGAGTGCATGACTAAGCAGAAAAAGACAGAAAAGAATGTCAAACCTCCAACCAAACCCCAAAAATCCAAAGGGCCGGTGACCCTTGGCCGAACAACCTTCATAGACGAAATCTATAAGAAAACTGAATCTCAGCCGTCGGTAGGCCCCAGAACGATTAATTCTAAAAAACCTACTAGCTCCCTTCAGGCCACAGCATCACCATCTGGAGCCTTTGCTGAGGTGCATAGTCAGACTGATGAACAGGACTTTCAAGAAATTGAAAATTCTGTTTCAAAACAACTGCAGGAAGGGAACCTAAGCAACCTTAGTGAAGGAGAAGGGGAAACAGGGGAAATAGGAGAGCCAAGGTCTCCTCCTAGGATAATCCAACCGTTAAATAGCCTAGATAAGGGGAGTGCGGTAAAAATTATTATTGAAGGCACCCCATTCCCTCATATAGAAATTCCAGATAGGGGAAGTGTTATTAAAACAATCCCTGCCAAGGCCATTCCTTCTCCACCTAGGAATACCCTCCTAGAAATTCCAGAAGGTTATTGGCATATATTTGATCCTATGGCATAGAATCAGCCAAATACTCAAACTTCTAAATTGCAATATCCTATAGTGGATTCTGCAGCAAATGTGCCCATGAAAGAGATCCCTCTTCAACACATCCCTACGTTTCATGGACTTACATCAGAGGACCCTGATGCATTCCTGTTTGAATTTGATGTGCTATGTAGGGGATATGATTACACCACTGACCCCCAAAAGTTAAAGTTGTTCCCCTCCACTTTGAAAGGGGCGTCCCTAAGATGGTTTATGGGTTTAGGTGGTGGAGTCATAAACAACTGGGAACAAATGAAAGAATCTTTCCTAAATAAATATCAAGATTACTGCAGGTCGAGAGAACTAAAAGATGAAATTTTCCAAATGACAGCTAGACCAAATGAAACTTTAGAAGAATACGTTGAACGTTTCCAGTATAATTTACAGAGATCCGCCTATGCATCACTACCTCTACCTGATAATGTGTTGAAAACTGCATTGATTAGAGGCATGAAAGAACAGTGGATTGAAACATTGAATATCATGGGAAAAGGGGATATTTATCAAGAGAATTTTGCTGACATCATTGATTTATGCATCAGGAGTTCAAGAGGCAGCACAAGGATAAAACCAGCAGAATATGATCGGTTTGTTAGGGATAACAAAATATCAACAGAAGGAGTAACACGTGTAGAACTTGGAAATTTATTAGAAATTTTTAAAATTGATATTCTGGGGTCCTTAACTACACAGCTTGATATTGTGCAGGCTAAACAAAAGCAGATGGAGGCGGAACAAAATCTGGCGATTTTCTGCCCCCGATGTAGAAGAAAACATAGCCACAAGGAATGTCTAATGGATGCAGTTCAAACATGTGCTATCTCTACAAAAGATCACCTTACTGAGAGCTTCCCCTCACTTCCTGGATTGAAGGCAGTATATAAGGAAGCGAAAGAAGAACCAGAGCCAACATACTTCGTTAACCAGCGTCGCCAATGGCAACCTAGGAAATCTGGTATTTTTTCGGACCCAACTTCTTCTTTCCAGCCCCCGCAGTATAATGCTTAGCAATATAGTATGTGGCAAAACCAATCTCCACCCCCATTTTCGAACTGGTCATCACAGTCGTTTCCTTCTCCAAATCCATGGATGAATCAAACAAGCCAATTCGGCTAGCCAAATTTTCCCTACGCCCCACCATATTGGTAGAATAACTCATATCCTCCACTATGGATCCCCCCTACTTCACAAGGTTCACCCTGGCAGACTAACAGGCCAAAATCGACATATCAGCCAACATGAACTATTCCACTCCCTCAACCGACTCTGCCAGCTTTATAACAAAACCCCTAGTCTAATCTGAGACCGCAACTCCCAGCCCAACCCAATCCCAATCCCAATAATAGACCGGTCCAATCCCTCCAAATCATAGAAACATCAGAAATCGGACCTGACCTAAGGGAGTGCAATGATCTACAGTTAAGAACTGGAGGTATAATAGAAATAGAGGGAGACAAAATAGTTCATATTGAAGATCAGTTACCAATAGAACAATTGTTACAACAAGAGGGTGTAAATAAGGAACATACCCATCATCAAGCAAGTACATCCTCTCCTCCCTTCCCGGAACGATTAGTCATACCACGACCGGTGCAATATCCAGACTTTGACATTCTAGGAGAGTTACAAAACCTGTACATAAGAATTCGATTCCTCCAAGCCATTCAAGACATCCCTATATGCAGAAAAACTATAAAATAATTGTGCATAAAAAAATCAAGGAGGAATACAACCACTAACCCAAGAGTCCAAGTGGTCGGTACTTTATCTGATCTGTTATTAGGAAAAGAGACACCCATTAAATATGAAGATCCCGGAAATCCAATTGTAACTGTTCAAATCTATGGTCAGACCCTGACTAATTCTTTAGTTGATCTAGGAGCTGCAATCAATATTTTGACAACCTCTACCTGCCAAATGCTTGGCATTACATCAGTAGAACCTACTTCTACTTTGCTAGAATTTGAAGACCGATCTGTAGTTCGACCAGAAGGTACTCTATACGATGTCATGGTTTTTATAGATTCCTGGGAATATCCAACCGATTTCCTGATAATTAATCCAAAAACCCAACTGGATGGACATCCCCTAATTCTAGGAAGACCTTGGCTTGCTAGTGTCGATGCTTACATTGGTTGTCGGTAGGTAAACATGACCATAACTAAAGGACCATACATTAAAAATCTAGTTCTATATCCTCCAGCACAGCCAAGCCTTCCAATGATCAAAATTAACCAGCATCCTGTGTCATACCTTACTAACAATATCAGATCTCCATTGACTGTATAGAAGGCTTTAAATTTTAAAGACCAAACAGAAGATGATGCCATCAATAATTTCATTAGTCAAACTGAATCTAGATCTCACACACAGTGTTTCATGATAGAAGCAACGTTTGATAGTGAGCTAGAAGAAGATCCTTTGAAAGATGTGCATGACCAAACAATACCTGTGACTGTTGTTGCCAACAGTAAAGTAGTGGAAATTGAACCAGGTAAGACTCTAAATATCAATTCCAACCTCACAACGGACCAGGAAACAAAGCTCGTCCAGCTGTTACGAAAGTATCAAGGAGCATTTGCGTGGGATTACCCTGATATGAAAGGGATTGATCCTCAATTATGCACCCACCACATCTATATAGAAAAAGATGCAAGACCTGTTCGTCAACCGAAAAGAAGACTCAACCCCCATCTAAAAGAGGTTGTAAAAGTTGAACTTCAGAAACTTTTAAATATTAATTTTATCTATCCTATTTCCGATAGTAAATGGGTCTCTCCCCTGGTGGTGGTACCCAAGAAAAATGGAAAATGGAGGATTTCCGTGGATTACAGGGAGTTAAATAAAGCCACACAGAAAGATTACTTCCCTCTCCCATTCATAGACCAAGTATTGGACACTTTAGCAGGAAAGAAATTCTTTTCTTTCCTGGATGGCTTTAGTGGATACAACCAAATTCAAATTGCCCCTGAAGACCAAGATAAAACTACCTTTACTTGTCCTTGGGGAACGTTTGCCTATCGAGTTCTACCCTTCAGCCCATGTAATGCTCCTGCTACATTCCAAAGGGTTGTCCTTAGCATCTTTACAGATTTAATAAATGATGGACTTGAGGTGTACATGGATGAATTTACACCATATGGAGATGATTTTGATCCAGCTTTAGATACTCTAGAAAAAGTCCTTCAACGTTGCATCGCTACGAGGCTTTTTCTAAGCCACGAAAAATGTTATATGATGATGACAGAAGGGCTCATTCTAGGGCACTATGTTTCAGCAGCTGGCATCTAGGTAGACCCGACCAAAATCCAAATTCTTTTGCTTATCCCCACCCCTACTACTCAAACAGAGGTACACAGTTTCCTTGGATTTTCTGGGTATTACAGACGATTTATAGAACATTACTCACATATTGTTGCACCTCTATATGCTCTAACTGGTAATGTTGATTTCTTGTGGACAGAAAAATGTGACCATTCTTTTAAGGAATTAAAGAATCTTGTATCAACAGCCCCAGTGATTTGAGGACCAAACTCGAATTTACCATTCCAAATCTCATCTGATGCCTCGGATACAGCAATCGGTGTAGTCCTGGGGCAGGAAGAGGATAAAAAGCCATATGCTATCTACTATATCAACAATAATTTATCCTCTTCCGAATTGAATTATACTGTCACTGAAAAAGAATTCCTGGTTGTAATACATGCTGTTAATAAGTTTAGACATTATATCACAGGATATCCCGTTATGTTATATACAGATTATTCTGCTATCAAATATTTGGCAAATAAACCTATTAC
>APFE030393184.1:2549-12676 GCA_000404065.3 Pinus taeda | reverse complement strand
TATTTTTCAACCAGGGGGAGGGATATTTACATAGGGGATGATTTACATAGTTTTAGTAGGGGGATGGGAAAATATAGAGAGTTAAATAATAATGTCAGTGGTTAATATGAAGATGGTAAGAAAGCACTAAGTTCAGGAGATCTTAGGCTGTAACGAGGGGATAGAACCTTTTAGAGAGAGTATGGAATATGTTTGAGTAAAGCAGATCTTCACCCAAGCTAATGACATGAAAATGATGAAACTTAAGAGGTATCAAGCAGATCTTGACTTCTTTTGGGAAAATTAGTTAATGATTTGGGGGAGATGGAGAAAGGAAGTTAGTTATGCCTGTTTTGAGCTTCTCACATAGAACTGCCTGGTGATTGTGTCCTGAGTAAAGATGACACCTGAAAACCTGGAATTGATCAGCAATCAAAATTCTGCAACCTCAAAACTACCTACCCAGCCTACTTACCTAAAAATTTTTCTTCTTTTGGTTTGGGTGCACTTAGACTTGCAAACCCATCATTTCAATTTTTCTTTTTTATGCTTTCCTATCTACAGACTACCCTTATTTCATCCGAGGGCCCAGATTAAGCTGTTGGGCTCCTTTGATTCTCTACCTATCTAAGAATTTGCCAAGATTAAGCTGTTTGGACAAATTTACATTCTCTATATTCTAAAACAGGAAATTTAAACCTAGGGAGACTAAGATTAAGCTGTTTGGACCTCCCTTTAACTGAAAATTGGTGATACCAAAATATTTTCTCAAAAATTTGGAAGGCAATTAAATGAACTCTGAGTAGCCTTCTTCGCTTGGAGACTGTTAAGCAAATATGGAGCATTGCAGCATGCAAAGTAAGACATATTTGGCCAGTAAAAATGTCAATCATGAAATATGAGTAACCTGCTGCAGTAGGAGGCTAACAGTGGCTCCACTTGGGGATGGTTTCTCCTTGTGAGAAGCCAAGAATAGCAGGTCAGATTGCCTTGTTTCTTCTGTTATTGCCCTGTTTTGAACATCTTCTTCTTGACTGTTGGATTGATTTGAGCCTTTAAACTGGTAACAACTCTTTCCTTCGCTTGTGCTGCTGTTAAATTGTAAAGCACCGCCTGCTTTCTTCTGCATGCTCCAGCATTATGGATTCTTACAAAAATCAAAATACTGATATATACAACTATGTACAAAATAAACCACCATCTGCTCTTTTCAAGCAAGAGGATCATTGTAGTGCTTCAGCATCCGGCCATTGACCGGGCCTTCTTCAGCTGTGCTGCCATCTGGAGATTTGAGAAAATAGGTGTTATTGCCTTGCACAACGCTGATAATGTATGGACCTTTCCACAGAAAATCGAATTTTGCATGTTTTCCCTTGTCTTCTCTTCGTGAATCCCATCTTAGAACTTTGCTGCCTACCCAGAAATCCTCTGCTTTGGTCTTCCTATCAAACATTTTCTTGAGTTTTTCCTGCAGTATCTGAGCTCTGTTGAAGACTTGTTCTCTAGTTTGCTGAAGGTGAATGGTTTGATTAACTCTTCTCTGCATGTCATTCAGTTCAACCTGAATTTCTTGCAACAATTTGATAGTAGGTATGCCCAGAGATGAAGGAAACTTGGCTTCCATGCCATATACAAGTTCATAAGGGCTCATCCCGATGGATTTTTTGGTGGAAAGTCTGTCTGCCCACAAAGCATTTGTGAGCTTTTTGTGCCAGTTCTTTTTGTTTTCTTCCAGCAGCTTCTTTATGATATTGACGAGGCTTTTGTTGGAAGACTCGGCCAAGCCATTACCTTGAGGGTAATAAGCTGTGGAGTGACCTAAGGTAATATGGTATTTATGGCAAAAGTTGATAATTTTTTTGGATTTGAAAGCCGCGGCGTTGTCAGTTATAATTTTCTCAGGGCAGCCGAATCTGGAAAGGATATTGCTCTCAAGGAATTGGATAATGGTGGAGTCATTGGCTTTCCTACACGGAATGGCTTCAATCCACTTGGTGAAATAATCGGTGGCCGTTAAAATCCACTTGTGTTGGCCTAAGGAAGAGGGATGGATTTCTCCAATGAAGTCAAGACCCCATTGCTGAAAAGGTTTCTCGGTTGAAATGGGCTTAAGGGGCAAAGGCAATAGTTTTCTTTTCCCTTCAAAGATTTGGCATTTGTGGCATGAGACAAAAAACTTCTTTACATCTGCAAATAAAGAGGGCCAGTAATAACCAGCCCGTAGGATCTTGTCAGCCGTGGATTTCCAATATAAGTGTCCTCCACAGTCTCCTGCATGGAATTCTTTCATGATGATGTTAGTTTCATCTATAGTTAAACATTTAAGCAAAATACCTTCATGATTTTTCCAAAATAAAGTACCATCTATGACACAAAATTTTGATGATTTCATCCTTAAAAATCTTTTCTTGGTTCTGGACAATCCTGGGGGAGCACACAGGTTTAATAATACAAAGCAAATATCAGCGTACCAAGGGGATTGCATGAAGGTTTCACTGATCTGTGGAGTCGCCAGCTCCAGTTCATCGTCCAGTTGATTAATGTCTAATGCTTGGAAATTTGTTTTGGACATTAGATTGGCTAACCCTTGTCCTTTTATGAGGTTGGTGGGCTTTATCTCAATGTCGTATTCAAGGATGCTGGCAATCCACTTGCTTCTTCTGCCTTCCCGTCCCTCTTGAGTTAGTATATCCTTTACAACAGCATTAGGGACATAGGCAATCACATGGGAGTATAGGATGTAAATTTTGAAATCTTTGATGGCTTTGACCAGGGCGTAGGCTTGCTTCTCCATAATCTGAAATTTCAAGGGTGCGTCTCTCAAAGCTCGGCTGAAGAAAGAAATTGGCTTCTCGTTGCCCTGATCATCTTTCTGCAGAAGGACAGCAGCTATAGTGTGTTCAGATGTGAAGGAAAAAATTATAAAATCTCTGTCGAATTGAGGACTGGTAAGGACAGGTGTTTGAGTTAGGGCAGTTTTTATACTCTCGAAAGCTTGCTTGGCTTGAAGAGACCATCTTACCTTGGCATCCTTTTTTAGCATGTTGCTCAATAGCCTTACTAGCTCGGCTAGATTTGGGATAATTCTCCTCAAGAAGTTGATCTTTCTGAGGAATTCTTGAAATTCTTTTATGTTTCTTGTGTAAGGGATTTGGAGGATAGCTTGAATTATTTCCAGGTCAATTCTAATCCCATCTTTTGATATTATATGCCCTAAAAGCTTGCTTTCCTCTAGGGAAAACAGGGACTTCTTAGGGTTCAAGGAAATGCCGTATTTCCTACATGTCATGAAGATTTTCCTTAAGTGCTTAAGGTGCTCTTGGTCGGATTTGGAGAATGGGGTCAGGTCATCAAGGTAAACTACGAGGAAATCATGTATCTCCTTAGCAAACGCAATATCCATTGCCTTTTGAAAGGTTGCACCAGCGTTTTTCAGCCCAAAAGCATTAACATACTTGAATGTTCCCCAGGGGTGTGGTAAAAGTTGTCTTGTCTTGGTCATCCGGGTGAACAAGGATTTGGTTAAATCCTGAAAATCCATCTAGCAAAGAAATTCTAGAGGAACCCACTACTCTTTGCAAGATATGGTCCATTTTGGGCAATGGGTAGTGGTCTTTTAGCGAGACCTGGCTTAAATTTCTCAAGTTTACACACAGTCTTATCTCTCCTGTTTTCTTCCTAGTGGGAACTAAGTTAGACACCCATTCAGAGAATCTAATGGGCGCAATGATACCTGCTTCAAATATTCTCTTTATTTTTTTTTCAATCAAAGGAAGAAGCATGGGGTTGATTCTTCTAAGTTTTTGTTTGAACGGTTTTTGATTTGGTTTTAGGGGAATGGTATGTTGGATTACTGAAGTGTCATAGGACTTCAAGTCCTCATAACTCCAGGAAAATACGTCTTGGAATTCTTTGAACAAATCCACATATTTCGGTTTTTAGTCAGGAGGCAAATTTTTGGATAATTTAATCATTCTGGGGTGTTCTGATGTTCCTATGTTGTGTTCTTCTATGGCATCATTCAAAGGTTCCATCTTTGGTTTTTTGGCCACATCGTTGTCATCAAACATGTCTTCCAATGGAGTAAGGCCGACAGGCAGAACATTACCCTTCAAATCAATAAACTCATCCTTTATCTTGGCTGTTTTCTGTGAACAAATTTGTTTCAGCTGCCCTATGTTTGTACTGTCGAAAATAGTTGGGCTTAGGATTTGTTTAGTTGTTGTAGCTGTTAGAGTCAGGTGTTTTTCTTCTGCTAACTGTTGTGATTCGGCTATCACATCCATGTCAATGTTTGTGTTGGAGAATTCGTCCTCTAGAGTCAAAAAATTGTTAATCTAGGCATCATCTTGGAATACCTGCCAATCCTTGACATTGTTAGGGACCGAAGGTCTATGTTTTATTTCAGCAGTGAAATGGTGATTTGGTTCAAAGGGAAGCTTACATGTGCTAGCAAAGGTGGCTAGGATACGGGCATGAATATTATGGTCTCGTGCAATTTTGGCCAGCTCAAATTCACCGAAGGCGCTAAGCAATTCGCTGGCAGCAGCTTTGTAAGCTCTCATTCTACTATCATTGGCGACAAAGTTACCCTTTATCTGTTGTATGATCAAGTCCGAGTCACATAGGATGGAAATGGTAGTAGCTCCCAGGGTTTTGAGCAACTTGAGAGCTAAGAGAAGAGCTTCATACTCCGCCATATTGTTTGTACATCTGAAATTGAGTCTATAGGCATGGCCTTGTGCGCGATTCTCGTGAGTATTGTAAATCCACACTCCAGCCCCTACTCCTAACTTGTTAACTGAACCATCAAACTCCAAATACCATGTGGCTTCTTGTTCGAGGTTTGTATTGAGAGTTTCAGTTGTTTGGGGAACGGGTGGACTGGTAATTTCTGTTTCGGGATTTTCTTCTTGCTGCTTGTTGGTTGCCTTAGTTGTTGAGACAATTTCATGGGTATTGGCAACCGATTCCTCATTGACGTTCGTTCCTTGCTCCAAAGCTAATGTCTTATCATTTGTTGGAGGGCTGGTGTTATCATTAAACAAAATAAAAGAATCCATATCAGAATGGATTGAGTATATTGGAAAATTTTGGGGTTTTTCCTCACTGCTTACCACATACTTCATTAATGTTTCTCTATAAAGTCTCTTTGGTTGCCCAAAGAAAGATATAGTGGCATAAGAGAGGTTGAGTTGAAGGGATCCTTGCAATTTTTCTCCCCACGATCTGGATAGAAGCATACCATACTTTGTGGGAATGTTGGCAACTACTACGTCCATCAAGATTGTCTTGTTGGGGAATTGGACTAGGGAGACACAAAGGTCTTTGATCAAGCCTAAACATTTGACCTGACTTGAATCAAAAGAATACAGATCTTTGTAGGGCCTGGTGATATCGAGATTCAACTTTTCCATTACAGCTTTGGGCATAAGGTTATGTGAGGCCCCTGAGTCAAACATAGCATTATGTAGTATTTTGTCATGTATGTGCAGGCTGACATAGAAAGGTGGAATAGGTCCTTATGTTGTTTTTCCGTCAACTTCTGGCCCGAACAGTAGTTCAGGGGTATCATCTAAAACGTTTACATCATCCCTTACTTCTAGTAATTGAAGCGACCTTTGAATTTGTTGTCTATATACATCATGCTTAGCCAGTTCTGAGAGGGGAATGGAAATATTGAGTTTTCCAATCTCTGCTTCTAAACTGAATGGTTTTTCCAATGAGTTCTTGGCGTTGACAGTGGTGAATTTCTCTTTTTCAGGCATACTCTCCATGTTCTCTTTTGGAATG
The DNA here is from genome assembly GCA_000404065.3 of Pinus taeda. Taxonomy (NCBI): domain Eukaryota; kingdom Viridiplantae; phylum Streptophyta; class Pinopsida; order Pinales; family Pinaceae; genus Pinus; species Pinus taeda. The sequence goes on along the minus strand of APFE030393184.1, from coordinate 6,904 downwards.
TCAGTATCACGGTGTATGACTGTTTGGGGTATCTCTGTTTTGGGAAGATGTCTGGGAATGCTTTTCAGATCTTCTTTCAGATAGGAGGGGGGCAGAGGCTGCTCAATAGGAGAATGTGTATCTGTTACATCATCCACAGTAACCTGATGAGGGTTTGGGACAGGGCTGTCAGCTGGTTGATTGTTGGTGATCTTCCCTTTAGTTTTGTTGAGCTATTTGCTATCTTTTGTTTTTCTAGGTGGGGGAACATCAACAGTCCTTGTTCTTAATTTGTATTGCTTGTTTACCTCGTATATAGTAGTCATATCCTTGTTTAAAGTCAAAGGACTCTCCCGATTTGGTGCGGAATTGTTTTGTATCAAGGTATGGTCAGACTTCTTTCGCGAGGAAGATTTGTTGTTCGTTTTCTGAATCTATCAGGTTCATATGAGTCCCGTCTGTGGGCTCAGCAGATGTAGATGCCTCTGCATAGTTTTCTTGAAAAGGAGGCCTAATATCGTGGTCTGGACTGGCCCTACCAACGTTTGAGTTTTGGGTTTTTCTGAAGTTTGGGTTCCTTATGGCATTGGGCTGTTGACCCTCCCATGAAGTTTTCCTCTCAACATTGTCTATCCTGTCTCCCAGCCTGTGCATGCCACTAATGACAGCATCTAGCTTCTGATCGAAGGAGGAGGGCTCTTCTTTGAAAGTTGTTCTTCTCTCAGTTCTAGTTTTGTTTCTTTTAGCGATTAGATTTTCTTCCACGCTCACTGTAGCGTCTTGCATTTCTGCGAGGCTTTGAGGGGCTCTTTCCCTTAATTGATATGCCATCTCGGCATCAAAGCCATCCGGGAATTTTTATAACGCGAGGTCAGGTGGGGGTCTTAAATTTTGTGGTATTGCATTGTAAACATTGTTAAATCTGGCACAGTAATCCAGAACAGCTTCCCCGAGTCCTCTTTTGATAGTATCATATTCGGACAGTATGTGCAGGGGGTCTTTCTTTTTCTCCCATATGTTAAAGAATGTCTGGTATAAGGCCTCAGGGTTTACTATAGAATTGGGTGGTAGTGCCCTAAACCAGGTTCTGACATCACCGGCCAAACTTTGGACAAAAATCTTCATTCTTACACTCTCATCATCAATCTCATAACTCTCGAAATAATCCTTCATTTTCTTTGTATGCTGTAGGGCGGTGCAGGAGGTTGTGCCATCAAAATAAGTGATTTTTTATTGGTAGTCCTGAGGCATAGCCCCGGGATTAGCAGGTAATTGTAATGGCGCATACCTAGCCATGATGACGGGGATAAGCGGAGCACCTAAAGCAGCGGGGATCACAAGAATAACCAGGGTAGAAGGAGTAGTAGTGGTAGTAGGAATATGAGATAGAGGTGTAGAGGAGCTACTTGGAGAAGGGGGTGATGAGCCAGGGGAACTCGGGGTTGACCGGAATAAAACTTTGACAGGGGTTGGTACACCGATTGGCTGAACTGTTTCAGGACTAGCAGCAGTTTGGTATTCTTTTTGCTTTTGTTTTCTAATGATCTTAGGAATTAAATTCGGTTTTTCAACAACAGGTGGGCTGTTTGGATCAGGATTTGATCGTGTATTACGCGTTTGCTTCTTAGGAGCCAGCTTCTAATATATTTTTTGGGAATTTTTCTAAAAATCGCAACAACACAGGTCGACTGAGACCTTCACAAGTCGGTTTCTTCCTCTGTAGGGCTGCAAACTGGTTTAATGAATTTATCTAAGGAGGTCCCCAGTGGAGTTGCCATTATGTTATCACTCAGGTTGTCCCTAGGCTCCTTATAGGGATACGACTGAGGTAACCACAAACCAATCTTTGGATTGCAGGTTCTAGCCCACCTGCAATCAGAGAGGGCTCTCTCTTTAATGTTCAACTTGTTGATGATTTTAGGCTAGCTTTTGGCTCAGGGTTTTTGTTTGGTTTTGATGGAAGTAGAATCTCAAGAAAAGAGGGCAAGGTAGGTGTGATAAGTTTCAAAACCATTGGGCGTGGAGTCATGGTTAAGGCTTGCATTGCGTCTTCTTATCACAAGAGGATTAAGGAGCGAGATAGCCACACATGATACAATTAACAGTTACCGAAGGGATGGAAGAGGAAATCAGGGATGAAGGCAAAGGAGAATCATTTCATCATACTGAAAATTGATGAGAAATGGGATGAATGGTGATTTAGGAGCAGTTAAGGATTCCTAAATTCTCATCATATGTGAAAGAAACAGTTGTACAAGTTCATTTAGTATACATGCTATAGCTATTTCTGATGAAAACCATAGAAAAATGCAGAATTGGAATTAAGTGTAGTGAAACAATCTTAAGCTATTCTTTTTCCTGCAATTTAGAAGGCGGAACGGTGGTAAAAACATGAAAATTAACAGAGGAGAGAAACACTTATTGAATCATGTAGAAGCACAGGAATTCCGTAATCACTCCTTGGCAAATTGAACACATCAAGCAGTTTCGAAATCCACGCTTTCAGCAATTTTTTATTATAGAAAGTATGAAAGTTACAGTGCGGGTCTCTGCTTGGAGAAAATGTTGGGAAGAAAATTAAGCGATGTCTTCGACTCACTAACTAACCAACCTACCAACCAACAAACCCCTCACTACATTGTTCAGGGTGGTATTTATAAGCAAAATATCCAAAAGTCATTCATTACAATTGACCTAAACAGGTCTGCTAGAAAAGCTCTTCAAAAATCTAAGTGTTGCTGGAATTAAATGCAGGTAAGTCCTTTTGGCTGCGCTAGAGGCAGCTGAATCAGAAAAAACTACAATGTGGCCCTTGGAGGCTTGATGCGGTGCTGCTGGGATGATTGTGCTTCGGGATCTGTAGTTCTGCTCTGGTGCGAGTTAAATGTGCAATGACTATGATTTGAGGGCTTTGAGTGGCTTCACCCTCTTTCTTTGATTCTGCTGGAAGGTATTAAATGTTCTGCTGCTTCGGGCCGCTGCTTAAGATTTTCACTGATACTCTTTTCCGCTACATTGATGGCTTCCGCCGCCTACTGATACTCTTTGGCATGCTTGCTACCTGATGATTTGATCTGATACACTTTAAACTCTGTCATTGGTCCTCTGCTGTCTTTAAACCGGATCAATTTGGCACGATCGGGCGATTTTCGGGCTTTTTCGGCGTACAACGGGCGAAGGAATCAAAATATTCCCCAAAGATTCCCCGAAAGGGCCTATTTCCCGTAGCGATGGGCGATTAGCGCTTTGCGCTAATCGTGCATCGAAAACTGCCTCTGTTTCTTGTTCTGGAGCTCCGAAGTGCGATTTCTCTTCCTGCGCGAATTTTCGGCTTTCTAGCTGCTGACGTCAGCAGTACGGCGGATGACGTCATCCTGCGGTGGGTCCCTGGTACATAAGTGACATGGTGAGGTTCTGATACTGAAGGCGATGCGATGAACTTCTCCGATGCGATCGCAATATCGCATCGGCGGGGAACGGGAAGGTGTGTCAGTTGGACATTTGGCGCTTGCGACCGTCGATCGCCGATATCGCGATATTGCGTCGGGTGGCGACGGGTGGGTCATAACTTGCATGGAGAGGATACTATGATCTTGCGATGCGATCTGGCTTTCTATGGTCTGCGGAGTGTTAAGGAAGTCGGCAAGGGGTTTGTTGCGGTCGGAAGGAGTAAGTAAGTGGGTGTGAAAGGCATTTGAGGCTTCGGAAGGGGTCCGATCACCTGAAAAGGGATTTTATACTCTGGAAGGAGTCCATTGTATTTGCAAGATGGTTTGAAGGGGCAACATGAGGGTTCTTGCTAAGTTTCAGGTAAATTGAGCAATTCTCGGGGGTACTTATGGTTATTTTTCAACCAGGGGGAGGGATATTTACATAGGGGATGATTTACATACTTTTAGTAGGGGGATGGGAAAATATAGGGAGCTAAATAATAATGTCAGTGGTTAATGTGGAGATGGTGAGGAAGCACTAAGTTCAGGAGACCTTGGGCTATTTACAAGGGGATAGAACCTTTTCAGAGAGAGTATGGAACAACTTTGAGTAAAGCAGATCTTCACCCAAGCTAATGCTATGAAAATGATGGAACTTAAGAGGTATCAAGTAGATCTTGACCTCTTTTAGGGAAGTTAGTTAATGATTGGGGGGAAAATGGAGAAAGGGAGTTAGTTATACCTGTTTTTGAGCTTTTCGCATAGTTGCCTACTGATTGTGTCCTGAGTAAAGATGATGCGTGGAAATCTGGAACTGATCAGCAATTAAGATTCAGCAACCTCAAAACTACCTACCCAGCCTACTTACCTAACATTTTTTCTTCTTTTGATTTGGGTGCACTTAGACTTGCAAACCCATCATTCCATTTTTCTTTTCATGCTTTC
>APFE030393183.1:2235-21270 GCA_000404065.3 Pinus taeda | reverse complement strand
AGAATTGTTCATTTATGTAATGTAAAGGAGGTTGCCCCCTCGAAGAGGCTGAATTCTAAGGCGTTGATCTATCTTTTCTATCTTTTCTTGAGCTGGTTTCATAACAGGAATACTTGGAACAGATGATGGATGTACAAAAGGTTGTTCAGATCAATGATGAGATAACATGATCTTAGAAGGAGATGAAGACGAAGGAGTCTAATCAGGATGTTGGTATAGAAAGAGAAGGACCAGCTGATGATTGGTCAAGCACTGGTGAAGGTATGGAAAGTTGTGTGAAGTTTCCAAGATCTACTCCTAATGAAGTTATTGAATTGTACAGGAAACTAGATCTTCAGAGAAGAGAACTGGAGAGACAGAGGACTTATGCACAGGTTAATTTGCTGACGAAACAAGACAGGGAAGTTTTCATGAAGGACAGTCATGAAGCAGAAGATGGTAAGGAGGCGAGACTAGCTGATAGTCTCATGGTGAATACAAATCAGCATATTGATGTGATTAAAGAGGAGTCGGAAAAGAACTCAGAGCAACATACTGAAGTATTGCTAGAGAAAGCTGAGGAGAAAGCCAGTGAATATTTTTGAGTCCTGAAAAGGACTTGGAGCTGTAGAGAGAAACGTTGGTGACTGAATTAACAAATGAGACCAGTGGGTCTTGTGATTTTAATGCTGACAATTTGATTGTGTTTATAGGTGACGAGCCAAAGCATGTTGCAGAGGGACATGAAGCTTGGGAGGTAGCAACATCTATGGCAGCAGCGGTAGCAACATCTATGGTAGCAGCTGAATTAACAGAAATTGGGAACAACAACAGTAAGCTGGACATAGAAATTGAAGAAATATGGCAGGTGATGATGCAGCAATCCAAATGGAGGAAAATAGAAATGGCAGCAAGCAAGATCAATTAGAACTTGAACCTGATTGACAGGAAGAAGAAAATGGAGGAAATGACAATAGAAATGCAGCGGCAACAAAGGAATAAAGCATTTGGACGGTTGCAGAACAAAGTATGGGATCCAGGAAGATCAAGACCACAAACCACATGATCAGGAGACCATGAATTTTTCTACCTTGGGAGTCTGATGCAGGAGCATGTGACTCAGAATGGGAAAAATCTTTCGATTTATTCCAAAAAATCAAAAAGAAAATCTACAGGCAAGGAGTGGGATCCTTTTCCTGCTGTTTCTATGTTTCTTTTTCGTTAAAAATTAGGAACTAGATAAGGAATAAAAGCTTGCCATCTTTTTCTAGTTAGATTTAGCATAAAGCATGCTAGAATAGTTGTTAAAAAACAAAAAAAAAGAAAAGCTTTAATTTACTATGTAAGTTCTACTTTTGTAAGAAGGTAAGCGATTCATATGAATAAAAGGAAAGGGACTTGGCCGCCAGGCAGTTAGAGGAGGGAGGCCAGTAGTGTTTTTGAAAAAAACTCTTTCTCTCATGTACGCACCAGATGTTGTATTGTCAATGGTATATTGTTAATGAAAGCGCTGTAAAAGTGGGAGAATGGTGCAAGTTTTAACATGGGTTTGATGATGTTTATTCTTTTCCACATATGGTAGACTATTATAACCATAATCATCTGTGTATGAATACCGTTGGAGATGGTGGTAGTTTAGGTTCAAACCAAGCACAATTCCCAGATTAAAGAAGAGTCATACAACACATATGCTGTATATGCGTGGAGCGTTCTTTATATTTTCCATATACAGAGAAATTTTATCTTCAATCGCTCTATTAAATGATGTTCCTGTGCGTTGAATAAAGATTACAAAGCTGTATTAAGTCGGGCGCTATCGTATCAAAGAAAAAACTGCGCTATTACATTTGTGGGCTGCCTACTCTTCAGTGCTGGCTAGAGGCAGAGTATATGCGTGGAATTTTTATAGTTTTTAGCTGAATCTAGATCGCTGTGTATTATTTTGTATGGACAAGGCATTTCATGTATTTCTTTGGATCGATTCTCCAACAACTGCACGATTTCCCTTTGTAAATTTTATGTGTTGTGCGTATTGGTCATAGATTTCATAATTGTGTGTTCACCGTGTGTCATATGCATGATTTCCCTTTGTAATTAGTATAATGGTGCTGTGCGTATACTGTTATACTGTTAGATATATGTGGTGTGCATGGTAAGGTGACCACTGCAGGGTGGTTTTCAATATTTCGCATCAATAGCTGTGTGTGCAGATAGTAAACGAATTTCCACCTGGCTTGAATTGAGAGGACTGTGACTCTCCACAAGGGAATGAAACTATCAGTTTAATGACTGATGATCTTGAAGGAAATACAAGGGAGAGAGAGGCGGATATTGAAGAGATTGCAACCAAATTGGAGAGACTGTCATTAGAGCCAGCAAGCTCGCCATCAGGGGGCAATAGTGGTTTGCAAAATCCTTTAGCTGGTGAAGGATCTTCTACCATTTACACCTTTGAAACGATAGATCTACAAACAAGAGACAAATCCTATGGAGCTCCTATCACTCATGTAGAGGAACCTTCCTCAAGTCAAAACTCACAGCCGCCCAATGATTTGCATATAGAAAGGCCGGTTGCTGACCTTGTAATTCGCCCCCCTAAAGGGGCACTTCGACGCACAACACACAATACATTTGCACATGCCGCCCAAAACTACAGCATTGTAGAAGACTTGGCGCAAGCGCCATCGGCTATGTCGGCACTCGAAGTATTACAAACATTTCCAACACAAAGGAAAGCTTTGCTTTTGGTTGTTGGTGGTATCGATCCACAGGATTCCATGCTTGCAATTTTCGACATGGAAAAATGTAAACCTCCCCTTTCCCACCAGCTTGCATTTCAGGTGAAAATATTTTCGAAAGGTAAAGGTATACATAGAACTATCATGTCGGCTTCATGTTGGCTCGCTTTGGGTTCTCCAACCCTATCCCTGCCATATAATTCCCTTAAAGCTTTCAACGGCCACACTTTTATCCCAAAAGGTTACATAGCTAGCTATCCCATCACCTTGAGCGGGAAAGCGGTAATGGTAGATATTGAAGTCATGGATCATAAACTCGACTATAATCTACTTTTGGGCTACACTTAGACTTATTCCGTGAAGGCCGTTTTGTTTCCGGTATTCCGTATCATCCTCTTTCCCTTGGATGGAAATATAGTCACAATGGACCAAATGTCTTTTTGCACCCCAGATTACTCTCCGTTACCTAGTAGCTCTTTACCCTTAGTGGGTGGTGTACCTAACTCTTACATCAGTATCGGTACTAGCCTATTGAAAGGCTCTTCCCTAATGGGTTGTTTCCCTCTTCCGCTGCCCGCGGTTCCACAGACAGTCTCTATGGTTTCATCCATTCCTCATGAACTGACCAATCCATGGATCCTCATGGCCCCTTCAGACATTGACACTTACGGAGAAAAAATGTCACTGTCACCAATTGAATTGGCCTACCAAGCCATTCAATTTGCATCCGAGTCTTCGGTCACTTTGGTCATGGCCAACGGTACCACTACCCCTTCCATAACCGCTCCTTCTTTCGATCCCCTCAATCAAGTCCTACCTATGGACGAAGCTATTAGAGAGATCACAAGTTTAGAAGAGCAACCTTGGGAGGACTTACACCATCGTGTTTCGGTATCTGATTTAGACATGATACCTCTTCAAATCCCATCACCTAACGTACCGGAAATCATTTCCTCACCCTATATGAATATCCAAACTTTGGAGGCGGAAGGAAACATGGGCAATATTTCAAAGACATTTCTCATCGATATTTCTATCATGACAGGCATCGTGGAAAACATACAGATTGGAGCCAATCACAATCCTGAGGAAATTGTGAGCTTCACCTGCCCTTTTAAGGACTTCTGCGATGTTTTCTCTTGGTCTTATGAGGAAATGCATGGCATAGACCCTTCTATTGTCAAGCATAAGATCAAGAAAGATCAAGCATTCTTTCTATGGTATTTTTCTTGCTTGTTAATCTAAGAAAACCTTGAGTCTCCTTCTTCGGGCTCGTTAAACTACCACGAAGAAGATCAAGCATTCTTTTTATGGTATTTTTCTTGCTTGTTAATCTGAAAAATCTTTGAGTCTCCTTCTTCGGGCTTGTTAAACTACCATGAATAAGATCAAGCGTTCTTTTTATGGTATTTTCCTTTCTCCTTAATCCAAAAAATCCTCGAGTCTCCTTCTTCGGGCTCGTTAAACTACCACAAAGAAGATTGAGAGTTCTTTTTATGGTATTTTTCTTGTTCATTAATCCAAAAAATCCTCGAGTCTTCTTCTTGAGGTTCATTAAACTACCACGAAGAAGATTAAGCATTCTTTTTACGATATTTTTCTTGCTCGTTAATCCAAACAACCTCGAGTCTCCTTCTTTGGGCTTGTTAAAATACTACAAAGAAGATATGAGCATGTTCTTTTTTGGGACTTTTTCTTGCTCTTGGACTGAAAAATCCCCAAGTTTGTCATTGTTGGGCTCGTTAAACACATACGACGACGATTTGAGCAACTCTTTTTCACTCTTTTTCTAGCTCATTAAACTGAAAAAGACCATTAGAGCATTCTATTTAGGCGCTTTTTCTTGCTCATAAAACTGAAAAAATCCCAAGTTTTTTCTTTAGGCTCATTAAAAATTTATAAATATGACCCGAGCATTCTTTTAGGTACTTTTCTCACTTGTTAAACTGAAAAATCCCAAGTTTTTGTCACTTGGCTCATTAAAAATCTACAGCAGAAACAAGAGCACTTGTTTTTTTTGGACCATTTCTCACTCTTAAATCGAAAAATCCCCGAGTTTTTCCCCTTCTTCGGGCTTGTTAAATCTACAAAGAAGGAATGAGCAGTTCTTTTACCTCTTTTTCCTTGCTCAATAAACTGAAAAATGTACCTTGAGGTTTCTTCATTTGACTTGTCAAAATTTGATGAAGGTATTGAGTTTGTCATCATGTGACTCATTAAAATTCACGACAAAAAACGAGTTTAGTCCGTCATCTCGTACTCGTAACAAAATGAGGTAGACATCTATTGAACATAGGTTTCTCTTTATCCGGATTCAATAGATTAAATCATGGAAAAGTAACCGATCCGGGTATACTATTAACCTTTTGTCACACCCAGTTAACAACTATGATAAAGGGACCACCATGGAGTCATTCTTTACGATCTTTTTAGACTCTCTAAATATGAAAATACCACGTAGTTTTCTAGTCTGGACTCATTAAATTACACAGATAAGATATAGTCTCGCTCTTTTTACGATCCTTTTCAGACTCTCAAAACATGAAAAGATCGACGAGTTTTCCTGTCTGGACTCATTAAACTAATCATATAGGGCATAGATTCGCTCTTTTCGCATCCTTTTCAGACTCTTAAAATATGAACAGATCGACGAGTTTACTCGTCTGGACTCACTAAACTAATTAGATGGGGAAAGTAGACAATACAACTACATTCAATATTAGAAAGCGTGGTTTGGCAGCAATCATTCCCTTGAACATGGAACTCCCTTAGATAAACCTTCCTTGTGACGGCCTCTCAATATGAATCCTACCATGCTATGAGTTTAGCCTAAATACCCCGATGTTCTTACATCTCTATATCCTAACACTCTTTGGTGTTCATGAGTCTAGTGCTGCATGGTTAAAACCGTTTTTGTGCCTTCTATTGTTCAAGGGTTAACCTTTTGTTTCCTCCATCAACCCACCAAGCATATCCTTTCATCACGCCCTCTGTTGTTTAGACCCAATGCTCAAAGATTCCTCCAAAAACAAAATCATTCTTGTCCCATTTCATGTCGATTGATGTAGGACACATTATGCCTACCTTTCGAAAGGTATCTTCCTATCGACTTCAACACTCTATCTAGGAAGACAACCCAGAAACACATTCAGTGCCTTGGTACTTGCAGACATTAGTGGCAAGTTGCCTTGTGTTTGATCAGGGGTTCTCATTATTGGCTCTTGATTAAGCGATTATATGGGTGTTTGATGACAAAAACATCTTTCACACTCGTTAGATTGTATTGTGCATCTTGGACACCATCACCATTATTGGTGGTCTTCCTCGCATCTGTTAACAGTCTCCATTATTGACTGGTAATCAGATGATTTTGTGCATCTTCGACATCAATGCATATATTCACATGTATCGATCTATGCTGTTTGGTGAAGTGGAAATCAAGACCTTGGGTAGAGGCTTGCATCACTCAGCCTTGTTTCCTTTCCCAAGTTGCGTATATTGTTTTTTGGAAACAACTTATCAAGATGATTCTATTATGAAACTGGATCCGCATTGTGCTTATCGGAGGTTAGCATCGTCATATCTCTTTGGAGAAAATCAGTCTGACATAGCTACTGAGCATGGGAATGCCCAACTCAGGACATGATTTTAGTAGTTTTATATATATGTGTTGTATTAGGTTTCCCGTACCACCCGAAGCTTCGACCCTCTCTCTCTTTTTTCGAAGAAGGAAAATACAGTTAAGTAAAGTATTTAAGGCATCATCGCAGCCTCTGATCTCACACTTTAGGGGCATCTGTTATACAACAAACCTCATCAGCTCAGAGGGGAAAGACATGATAGTTGAAGCAAAGACCAAGATCACATGCCTTGTTTCCACACTAACGCTGACTATGCACTAACAACCTGCTTTATAAAGCTTCGCTGCAAGCCTAACGGTGCATTAGTGACCCAACTAACTCTAGTTGCTAGTTCATGAACATCGTTAGTGGACCCTAATGAAGTTCTAAGGGTCAAATGAGCAAATTGACTCATAAATATCTAAATATTTGCTCCTAGATCTACTGAAGAAAAGCAAGGAAACATCTCAAGTTCGACCTATTTGGGGGATTTCTAATCCCAATGAAGGAGGCAAATGGGAAAGAGCTGAAAAGCATGGCAACTTCATTGCTTTTACCCTAAGGAACTCATGGAGGAACTTGGCAACCCTAACTCAATTGCTACATAAGCAAAGCTAGGGCTATGGTGATAGAGGTCAGAGCTTTTGAAAGGATAGCATACTTGATTGTTGAGCATTGTCTCAAATCATAAGATGTTGGTAAGAAGGGAGAGAGAGAAGCTGGAGGGGTAAGGGAAGGCTGATACAATAGATGGTTGTAATCACTCTTCCAACATTAATATAGAACTGCAGTTGTATTGTCTACTCTGTGGTGTTGGTACTATCATTCATTCATTTGTTTGTCCAATACCTTTTAGCATGAGTAGCTTAATTATGTGTAAATAGATGTTCTTTTATGTATTCATGTAGTAGTTATCAGAGTTGTATGCTGTAATTATGATTGTCTCTTCTATGTGCAGGACTTGATCTGGAGCTGTCTCAGGGGACTTCCACCTAGCTGCATTGTGCTCTCCAACAAATCTACACGGAGGCTTGAGGTAATCTACTTCTCCTACTTTGATAGTTATTTATTGTTTATGAATATGCATGTAACTTTGTGATGGTTGTAGATAATATTACAGTCTGCCAAAGGTCCCGGGAATACCTTTGAGGGTATCTTCATTCTCCATACACGTGCATTTTATCCTATAGCAATTGTCCATACATAAACTTATCGCCCTAAAAGGGGAGGTAAAGAAATGGGAGAGAAGGAAAAAAAAGAGTATGCACAGGGAAATGACAATATTAAAATGGAATTGGAAAAGCTGGGAAAGGAAATGGATGTGGGGAACCCAACTGAGGAACTATTAAGGAACATTAAGAGCCTGGAGGAAAAAAAAAAGATCCTTCATATTCAAGAGGTCACATGGAAACTGAAAAGCAAGGCGTTATGGATCAAAGAAGGAGATATAGATACCAAATTTTTTCATAGATATGCCAACTATAGAAGACACCTAAGCTCAATTTGGAATATCAAGGACGCATCTGGGAATGTGGTACACTCCCTATCGGAAATCCAAAGTGAGATTGTAAATTTTTTTGAGGATGCCTATAAGGACAATGGGCTAAATGGGGTTGAGGATCAAATCTGGGGGTTGGAATCATATCATATTATGTTTAATGTAGATACTAATGAATATTTGTACATGCAGGTCAATCTTGAGGAGGTACTTTCTGTACTTAAGTCCTTTATGAAAGATAAATGCCTAGGACCTCATGACGGTTGAGTTTTTCATTCATTTCTTTGATATGATTGGGTCAAAACTGGTTAGCATGGTTGAAGAATCTAGAAGGTAGGGGCACATCCTGGGGGCTATCAACTATACCTCCATTACCCTTATTCCAAAAAGAAATGAACTCTTTTGCTAATATAGGCCCATCTCACTCTGCAATTTGATATACAAGATTATATCAAAGATCATCGCAAATAGGATCAAACACACCCTGCCCACACATATCTCTCTGAAACAATTTGGTATCTTGTAGGACCAATTAATTCATGATGCAGTGGCCATGGCACAGGAATGCATGCACTCAATCCACACAAGCAAAATGCAAGCAATAGTCATGAATATTGATTTCCAAAAATCATATCACAATGTATATTGGGCATTCCTGTGCATTATACTTCATAAGATAGGAGTGGAGAATAGGAATATTGAGTCGATTTTGGCATGTGTCACCTCTCTCAACTATGCTTTAATCATCAATGGATACCCAACTATTTTTTTTGGAGCAAGAAGGGGTCTCCAACAGGGATGTTCTCTGCCTCCCTTACTATTCATTCTTGTTATCACCAAATTCAACCATAAAATTAGGCATGCGTGTTTGGAGGATGGCTTCCCTAGCTTGGAAGTTGGCCGTGATATCAATGTCGCACACAGTTTCTTTGTGGACAAGATTTTGATATTCGATATGATATTAAGAAGGTATTTAGACACCTTATATAACATCTTTTGCATATTCGACAATTGTCGTATAAGCTCGGAGATGGTTGTAATGCAGAGGATGTTATAGAGTCTTTTGTATTCATTCATGCATGCTTTCCCCTGCTTTCAAGTACCACAACCTTAGGAGTTCCCTGCTAGGATGTCAGAGAAAGCAAGGGTTTTAAGAAATAACATTGATCATTCTTAGTTGCGCAGAATGTGTTGAGTTAGTGGATTACACTGACCAATTTTCGAGATATTTTATAAAAGAAATTAATTCATTCTTCAGTCACACTTCATAATGTTCAGACCACATATAATGATCTAAACTCTTTTGTTTAAGTCTGGAAGATTTTTTTGCATGTAGATTACAACATTTTTAATACTTGTCAGCTTGAAATCAATCTGTCCAATGATGCAAGTATAAACGGTTTAGAGTGGTTGTATGTGCCTTCGTAGTAAGCCCCATAATACAATCCATTTGTAAGCCTGAAATTGAAGTCGACAAAGCTCAATTTTTAGTCCAACCCATTTGTCATCTCCTTGACAGAAAAATATTTGAAAGGAAGCTATGGAAATGTTCCATTATATACGCCTATGCCTATATTGCCCTCTGGGCTACGATGGGATCCTAAGCTAACATTTCCACATTTTAATATTGCCTTTTTATGGTCATCACGTCGAGGCATTTAGAAGGGTGGGGTCAAAAGGCTTCCCGTAGGTAGGCTTATTATTGGAAATGATTGGCTCTCATATGTTACAGAGCTTGCAGTGACCAAACTACTAGCAAGCTTAGGTAGGCTTATTATCGGAAATGATTGGCTCTCGTATATTACAGAGGTTGCAGTGACCAAACTACTAGTAAGATTTCTCTATGATATTGACCTATCTATCTCTCTATGGACCTAGCTAGCAAGGGGCGGTGCGGGCGCACGAGACCTAAATGAAGAAAATTGAGGTGAATATTGACCTACCTATCTCTCTATGGACCTGGCTAGCAAGAGGCAGTGAGGGTGCACCAGACCCAAATGTAGAAAATTGAGGTGGGGATAGATGGTTTTCCTTATAGAATTTTGGGAAATTACTTTCTTCTTCCGTATTATCCAATGAATAATAGGAAGTGGAGCTAAGTCCGTGATTGGCCTCCCACTCTAATGTGTACCTTTCCTTTCTTAGAGAAGAACTGAATGAACTAAATGAAATAAGCAAGTCACCTCCTTATTGTGGTGTGTTGTGAAGCTGAATGAAATCAAGAGCATTGAGAAAAGGAAACGATAAAAACAATGGGAAGGGATCTGGAGCTCAGGGCTATGACGTGAGCTAACTTGAGCCAACAAATGACGAAAATGAAGAAAACGAGTTTTCATTACCTGTGATTCGCTTTCACTTTCCCACAATGCATGTAGGGAAGAATATGGACACTTTATCCAATGGAACCATAAAATCCTTGGTAGTTCGATCTTCCCCAAAATGAATTTTAAGACAACACCTTAAGTAGGGAAGACTTCACACTGGAGTTGAAGGGAAGAACAAGTACACCAATGTCGACGTTCTGCCATAGTTGTCTAGCGAGCCACGCTCTATTTATGAGCCATGTGAAGTGTTTTAACACAAGTTTGGACATTGTGCCTCTCAATTTCCTGAGAAGAGGGGAAAGCGTAAGTAACAATTTGCAAAGAGTGCAAAAAAATTTGTAAGAGAAAATGAGCTTGTATAGAGATTAGAGACAGTTACAGTTCCGAGGAACATAGAATTGGCCATCTATGGAGGAGAACGAGCAAATGGTCTAGAGCAAAAGGGTGGGAAAAGACAAAGTGAAATAACCAAAAAAAACTCCTATGCAACACATGTCATTCATGCAAATTGGACCGTATAACAACATATGTAGTACATCGATCGCAACCAAGTTAGAAGCTTGATTAATCAGGTATTTTATATTATTTAATTTAATTAAATATTAATTATGATGCCACTTGCTTAACATGCACTACATCATTGCATGCATGGACTTTTTAAGAGTAAAACCATAGTTTCTCTGTTGTGAAAATGAATATTCTAGAGAATGGTTTGTTAGGCATTTGAAATAGGCAGGAACTAAAAGCTTTGGCCAAAACATGCAGAGAGAGGATTGAGCGGTAGAGAGAAGCCCCATAAAATATCACTAATCAGCAGGAAAACATAAATATTTAACCCAACATAAATCAAATTTTATATTACTCATTTCATATTTTTTTAATTTAATTTCTATATAATAAAATGCAATAAATACCACTTAATCACAAAACATTTTACGTCTAGCTCTTATACAAGTTAATCCAAGATTTATAGTACGCATCTTCCTCTATATTAATTTTTAAATTATTAAAAACTTCAACCAAAGTGAATCAAAACTATCCTCGCAAAATAAGATTATCCTCCCAAAGTGTAATCTAATGTCTCATGTTTCCAACTCTTGGCATAAGATTGTCCTCCCAAAATAATGAAGGAGAAGAGAAATCCGTCGATTCACACGCAAAATCAATTCAAATGAAAATGTCTTTAAAATTCCAGCAAACCACAAGCGGTTTCAATATTCTAGACACTGCAAGTGTCCTTTCAAAAACATAACAAACTAAAAAAATTATGTCGAACATATGGCGTGAATCTTCGTAACAGAATGAAATTGGAAAGCCTTAAATCAATACACTACGCTAGCCTTACTTTTGAACACTTGGAGCGCACCCAAGCTAGCATAATCTACAGTGTACTGGGTTCATGGGGCTTCTTTAAAAACACCTGTGCATGCGACATGTGACAGAGCCTTCACCTTTCGAAAGTCTTTTCAAAGGCGGGAAAATATTGCTAATGGATGAAGCAGCCTTCGTGCAGCTTTTTTTTCCAATCTCATGGCAGCTTTAAATTAGTCATCATCACATGAAAATCTTTCATAGGGATAATGCAAGCAAGAATTAATCAATATACATTATTGGGTGACCACCACCACTGGTTCATGCTGCACTGTGTTCATATGAGTTCCAATGATGGAATTATTATCTTTCACCTGTTGAATGGGTGGATTGAATGAGTGGTTATCTCTCTAAAGGACGGACTGAAAGGTGTAGTGTAGTTTGAATAGGGAAATGAGTTGTGATAATTGGGGAAATGAGGAAAGAAACAAAGACTTAGTTATACATAGATTAAGAAAGATTTATAATTAATTTGAAAAATTGAAACTAAACACAAATAAAAAACACAGGATTTACGTGGTAAAACCTTGACAAGGTGTCAAGGAAATATCCATGGGGCAAGGGATTGGAATCTCTAATAATTCAACAATGATTCTGCATAATTACATTTTCTTGGGCATTCACTAGTTTTATACGAGCCTCCTTCGTTACATAACTACTGTTTTGATATAAAACTAACTAGTAATAACTAATACAATTATTACTCATATTTACATAATTTGTTATCAAACTTCCAAAAAAAATCA
This sequence comes from Pinus taeda, assembly GCA_000404065.3. NCBI lineage: Eukaryota > Viridiplantae > Streptophyta > Pinopsida > Pinales > Pinaceae > Pinus > Pinus taeda. The sequence continues at coordinate 8,994 of APFE030393183.1, read as the reverse complement.
AACCTTCGCAATATTGAATTGATGCATTGTTCGTTCAATGCTCTACATTTTCTTTAATGATAGAAAGCATTTATTTAAATACTTTTGGCATTGCAAATACTTTAGCTTTTGAAAGGGTGGATTGAATAATTGGTTATATCATTGTAGTTTTCTTTTTACTTTTGAAAAGGTCAACTCTCAACATTGACCAATAGTACTTACTTTATAATGCCATGACAATGGCTTTTAAACATACTCTATTGTGTTTATGGCTTTTAAGGAGTTGGTGAGGGTTATCACTAATGAGTGGAAGTTGAAAATCGTGTGGATGCAAATCCTATAGTGTCGTTAGGGGCTTGGAGGTCTTGTTTTTTTAATGTTTGTGGCCACTTTCAACATTGTTGCTATGTTTTTGAAAGATGATTTTGGTAAGCTTGTTTTTGTAGTTTCGTGGTTCAAAAAGGTTCCAAAGCTATGTGGGTTCTTGCGTTTACAAAGGAAAATCCTAAAATCTTGATTTGAACAAGATAAGTTTGTGAGAAACCATATGCTCAACATATATCTTAAGTGCCAAAGCAATAAGAGATTGCTTAAGTATTTGATAAATGTTCAGATGAAATGTGGTTTTCTGGATTGCATTAATTATTGGATTTGTTTTGTTTGGTATTTTTTTTAAGAGTTACGGTGAAAGCAATGGTAATATAATTGATGAGGATTGTAATTATTTTTCTAAATCGTATATTTCATCCTATTTTGTTTATTTATTTATTTATTTATTTTTTTTCTAAAAAACAATCTATTTTCTTTTCATTTTATTCTTATTATTCAATATATTCATTATGATTGGTTTATGTGTTAGAAAACACATATTTTTATAGTGAGTTAACGAATGTGTATGCCTTGGTATGTTTTAATTCAGTGATATGTGTTTCCTAATGAAACATTCTTTTACTTTTGTGATGAAAAGAATAGGTGCACAATTTTTTGTTAGTAGTCATGAGTTAGAGAAGATTTTTCCAACAATACCAATGCTGAAGAACTATTATGAACATAAGTTGTTCAAACATGGACAACTATACAAACATAGATTTTTTGTAGTTGAAGAATTTGGAAAGAATGAAATCATTGTTGCAAAAATTTTCCTCAACAACAATATGCTTGTAACTTTGTATTTATTTACTTTTTACTATAATTTCTCTTCTAAATAAGCCTACGAAGTTTCGTACCACTTAGGCCACTTGATTTAATTATAGGATAAAAGAAGGGCCCGATATAAGAGTTAGTTAATTAGTTTTTTTTTTTTTATAATGGATACTAAATATAGGAACTTATTTGTTTTAAATAAAAAGTGGTTGCATTCCTTTATCCCAACAAAGAACCACTAGAAGTTAGGAGACAATTATGATAGTGAGGAAATTTTTATATAAAAATGAAGAGAACCAAACTTAAGGGGTTCAACTAATTTGATGTTAAATGTAATGTACTTCATCTACAACACAATTTTTTTTTTTTCTAATATATATCCACTCTTTTATTAATAAAACCATTCTTATCATCAGAATTTTGCTCTCAATATATCCAAGACTGTATTTTGAGTCTTAACATTAATTACAGCACTTCATTTATTTCTTGTTCTTACTTTGAAATTTAGACCTCCTAGTTTACATATATTTATAACAAATCACTAAATATACATTTATCCTTAATTCTTCCCAACTCAAATATATAATTTATAAATTCCTTAGTAAAAAGACTTAAACCTTTAAAACCATCATACATTTATTTGAACCACTTCAATATTTATATTCTTAGTATGGTTATTTGGGCCTCATAGATACATATGTAACTAACTGAATCCAAGGTAACCCCATACTAACAAAAAAAATATGTTTCACCATTGTATAACTTATATTTGAACTTACACTCTACCTTTGAAATGTTCCATATATATACGACCATATGTGTTAAACCAATTAACAACACATATATACAACCCTATAATGAACCATATAACATCATATATTTAGGACCCTATATGTTAAACCATATACCAACACATATATCTTTAGGTTACCAGACTTCGTTGTTCGTTTATGCAATGAGTTGTGATTTATTAATCTTTGAAACTATGTTATCTTGTATCAATGGGGTACATGTATTTCATCCACCCTTCTTTAGGTTACCAGACTTCGTTGTTCGTTTATGCAATGAGTTGGGATTTATTAATCTTTGAAACTATGTTATCTTGTATCAATGGGGTACATGTATTTCATCCACCCTTTGAGAATATTATTGAACTTTGCATCATCTCTAGACTCCACATGTCTTGTCAATATAGTTATCTTGATATTTGTGCAAACCCTAACAACAACAACAGAGATTTGATCTTTCCCGATCAATGCTTCACATGTAATTGGGGTTTTTGTGTTTACCAAAGGCTACTATACCATTTGTCTTTTTTGTTGGTTATTCATTCATTTCGTTTGATCGCCGCTAGGGTTCTGTGGATTTTTGTTGGTTTCGACATTCAATAATGCATATACACAACTATTAAGCTATAACATTCCAATATTTTCAGACCCTTGGTTCATCTGTTGGGACGACTACCTACCTTGTTGACTGTTCAGAACCTAATCTCTGGTGAATTTTTACTCCATGTTACAGTTCTCATAATTTGCATTAATTCATTTTTTTCTCTTCACTGTTCCTAATAATTACATTGAAACATTTCCTTATATGTATCTTGGCGACTTAATTTGTTTAGGATATTTGGGGTTTTTGCAGAGAAACCCTATCGAAAAACCATCGTGGTATGGAGGATTATTTTTGGCATGCTAGTAAAGTAACTGATAAATTTAAACCGTTGCATATAAGTACATTATTTTTTTTAGAGCGAAAAAAGCATGATTGTATTATATAAGACATATAACGAAAACAGATAGTAGTACATCATAAGGCTTTAGTAAGCTAGAGAAATCTGAGTCAAAACAAAAACTAGACTAGATGAGATGTCCATCCAGATAGATAGCCTTTTCCTTCTGCTCTGACGGTTCTCCTTTACAAGTTTGAAGGGTTGCATACATGTTTGTAATTTCAAGGGTTCTTCTTTAAGTTGTTTGAACGACTTGCTACAATGTATATGGTCATGTTTCTGAGTTTAAATATTTTATTCTCAAATTATTTTGCATAGTGATAATTATATGTTCCCTCTTTGGGTACTTTTTGGTGGTAATAACCCTTCTCTGTGAGAAACATCAATGGCAAACTTTGAAAGGTTTTCGAGTTAGATTCTAACATTAATGGCAAACTTTGAAACGTTTTCGAGTTAGATTCTATTTAATTAGTACATGCCAAAAAAATTTCTTACGACCACATACCAATCTCAGCTCTGCTTATTGTAACAGAGTGTAAATTTTGTTGACATCTATGTACACACTAGATTTGCATTTTGTAAAATAAACCCTGCTCAAGAAATCATTGAAAGGGTTTTAAAGGAATTCTAGTACAAACCATTATGATTAATATTTTTTAGGGTTATTCTTATGGTTATTCATAGGTTTCGGTCATATTATTTCATAATGCATGAATTTTGTTTTCAAGTTTGTAAAATAAACTTTGCTTTGATTTAATGGTTCAACCATATTGTTTATATACTTCGTCATGCGTTGAAATACATATCTCTTCCTATAACATTTCTTTTTTTAATTATATTTAGGGTATTTCTCTTTACTGTATGATATATATTCAAACTTCTATTAATAATTTGTGCCTTTACGACTTAGTTGAACTACTATTTTGTTCGCTTATAAATAAAATAGATTATTTTATATCACATTCGTGTAAAGTATTTATTTTCTTCTCCTTTGATTTAAATTAATAGAGAACACATCCTCTCCCTCTGTATTTTGTTATTCTTTTGTATATTTATATTAATTTCTAAGACCTGGTATGAACCAGTACTTCGCAAAAGACTATTCTCATATATAAATACTTAATTATAGTTATATTCTTTCTTTCTATTGAACTCTTATTAAAATTCTTATACTGATACCAATAATTTATTTTTTTTACTTTGCAGTAGACTAAGAGTCTTTATTGAACCTTGTTTTTTCAAAGTAATTGTTTAAAATTCCTCCATTATCTTTTTCTTTGTAATTTAAACAATTATATATATTATATACTAATTTTATTCTTCTCTTTATATAAGTAACCCTTGGACATTCCAAAAAGGAATTCCCCTTTTTCCTTGGATGTTTCTAATACAAGGGTCACTTTTACAGTTTATTGATTGTTTGGCTACATTTCTCCTGGTTTAGAGGTTCCAAACCCTTGGTCTCTCGTTATGCCTGGCTGTGAATGCAAAACTCAAAGACAAATTCTTCAATGCTTCTTATTTATTTTCTTTATACCTTAATGATATGAATTTTCTTCCTAACGAAAGTGATTTATCATGGCTATAAGCCATTATTGTAATTCTAACTTATTCACGCTACTTCGATTGAACATTCAACTTTCGTATATTTTATTTTGGTCAATTTTAACATTTTCTTTAAGGCCATAAACACCTCTTACTTAGTTTTCTTCTTCAATATACAATATTATGAATTTACGAGTAATGTATTTTGGACATTAGTCTTTGTACTTAGTTTTCTTCTTCAATATAAAATATTATGAATTTATGAGTAACGTATTTTGGACATTAGTCTCAGTTGTAATTTGGAAAGAATATTTATAAATTTAATACTAATTAGGTTCATTTTTTAGTCTTAGCATCATTTACATCAATATTTAGCTGAACATATGAAACTATTTTCAATTTTATTTTAGTTATATTGGAAGAATGAGTACATATATTCTTAGTTTCTTTGTGTGCATACTATTGTTTAGAACTTAAGTAATTTTCTTTCTGGAAAAATATCTTTCTCTATTGTGCTTTTCCCTATACAATTTTCAATATATTTTCCTTTGAAATGCTAAATATATATGTATGTGTTATATCTACTTCTATCTAAATATGTATTTATGTGTTTTCATAGGGACTACCTTACACAAATACTATTTCCAGGAAAACTAGTGTCTTTTCGATCTGCTAGTCCCACTAAGATGGGTAGCTATCCTAGAAACAAACAATCAAAGCAATTTGCGATTTCCTTTATGTATGATAGATAAGAGAGAAGCAAAGAGGACCAACTTGGATCTTCCGCTTGACTCCTTGCTTGATTTCTCTCTCCCTTGATGGAACTTGCAACTCCTCTCCTACTTGTCCCACTTTAAAGAATACCTATAGAGACAAAGTGACAAAACACCATCAAAGCATCTCAATCTATAATATCATAAACAATGCAGAATCAGAAATACATTAACCATACAATTTCATTCACAAATAACAAGATTCACAAATACACAATTATATGGAGGAAAACTCAAAGAACTTTATTAATAGTAGAAGAGAGGATTACAACCCAACTGTTTGATATAGCATCATCCTCCCAGCATCAAAGCTCTCTTCACCTCATGAAAAGCAAGATCACCCAACAGTACAATGCTCTTTCTCAAAGACAAACTAACAACACTTCTTTACAAATTACAAAGTTCCAGCCTCTAGATCTCTCAAATGAGGGATCCATTTATAGATGTTTGCAAAGATGTGAGTCATCTCTGGGTTTTTGATTAGTGTCATTCCACTTGTAGTTCTTGGTTCCACTTGGAGATTTCATTGATCTCTTACTCATCCCTGGGCGAATTCAGAGAGGTAAGTGTCATAAGAGAAGTTTCTAGAAGATTCCATGAGCATCCACTTAGCAAACTGTCTCAGCCATTTGTCCATTCTCGCTCATCGCACCCTATAGAAGGCCTCTTCAGTATGCATCGCACCTAGCTAGTGTAGGAGTCAGTATGCATCGCACCTTGACCATGGAGCAATCAGTATGGTCCAGTATTGGCAAGTTCTGAGTGGTTTTTCAGGTGGAACTTCTGGGAAATGATGTAATCAATTGACCATGATATTTTAGGGTATGAAACAACACTTTTAGGGGTTAAAGATCCCTTGGTTTGTCGACATATATGATTGGGATTGCAGTGCCCAAATATGTTTATAACAGTTGCCCCCTAAATCATGAGGTCATAAATCTTTTGATGTCGGGTGAAATGCTTTATCATGAGGATCCGAGGTATTCGAACTAGAAGGTGACCTGTATAAAATACAATACAATACATCATCATCATATTATTTTCATGATCTAGTTGAGACGGGAATTCCCATGCTCAACTTTATAAATTCATTTTCATGTACATAGGACAGATAATCGTCTGTTGTTGCAGATTGGTGATTCTTTGTATGTAGAGTTATCATCCCTTAGCTTGGATGATCATCTGTGCAACTTCTGTGTACATTTGATGTCTTTATACTCCTGAATATATTGTACCCCGGATGGATGAAACTAGATTTGAGGTCTTCAAGCTCGTTCAATCTTTGCCCGATGTACAAGTCGATCCATGTGAAAAGATGTCCTGAAGTCGAACATGGAAAGACATCACCTGATTACCAGCCAATGATGTGAGCTGTTAACAGGCGCGAGAGGAATCACCTATAATGATAATGATCCTCAAGGTACTACAGTACAATTCACATGGTGCAAATATATTGTTAGGGTCCCACCCTAACCCCCTTATTTATGTATGGGATCACGTCATAGTCAAGAGTCAATAAAGCCCATATTAATAATTGTAAGTGGTTAATCCGCAATTAATAACGGAACCACAGTTAGTTGCAAATGGGCC
>APFE030393163.1:0-12172 GCA_000404065.3 Pinus taeda | reverse complement strand
AATTTGAATATTATAAAATAGTTAAGTAATGTTTTAGTTAGTTAATGGTTAATAAGATTTTATTTTGTTACTATTTGAAATTGAAAAATTAATTGTCTAGCTAATACTTATATAAATTTTGGTGGGTAGTGATGACTAAAAAATCTTATTTACATTTACATATTGATCTTATCTATTTTTATGCCAATATTCAATTCAATTACCATAAATAATAATGGATGGTATTTAAGTGAACATGAATATGAGCTATTTGCAAGAATTTTAATATAGTGATTCTAATTTTAATCCTAAAATGATGAGATAAATATTGCAACTGTATGTAAAATCATCCCACAAATATAAATTAATTACCTATATAACATTATGTTAAACAAAAACTGCAGTAGCAAATAAAATAATACTGTTAATTAAAAAAAATGCCGCACACCTCTCTTAACAACATTTACTATAGTTCTTGGATGCATTGATTGCCTCTCTACTTGGTGGATAATTTCAGATTGAAATCCCTAAAATTTTGCTGGCTCCATTTCCTGTCACGGGATTTATTCACGGTATTCCAGAAAAAGTTTGTCTACAGCTCATCCCTTCCACACGATGTTGCAGCCCAACTCTGTCTAAAGCTCTCTCCACCCATGCGTAAGTGATTGAAGCGGGCTTCATTCCTGTAAATAATCGAATTCATGAATCCATTCTTTGTCTTCTTCGTTATTGTAGTCTTCTTCCATTGCTCTGTACAAGTCTTCTGATGTAAAATCTGTTGAACAGACGAACGGAGAAGGGAGCAGACTACAGTAATGGGACGACTGCTGGTTCGAAAAAAATGAACTGTCGGCTAAATTAGCTGCATCTCCCCCAGAATGATCGTAATGAGGAGATTGCTGGTCACCTAAATTCGACATAGAAGACAGAGAATCTGTAGCTGCTGTTTCGACGGGATTATCAGCCAATGCCAAATCAATACGCTCGGATCCTTCGTCTCCGATGGACTCGTTCACAAGTACGTCGAGCCATGAGGATTTCCCGGTTGCTTGAACATTCCATAATTTGAAGGCTTGATCTGATATATGATTACTGGAGCCCTCATCGTTATAGCCATTTTCTCTTACAATTCCAGAGTGTCGCACGGCTGTTTTTATTTTAACGGCAGTGGCTTTGAACACAGGATTTTGAACAGGAACAGGAGATTTTGATCTTGTTCTTCGATTTTCTGAAGTCCTGAGTTGAGATTTGTTCATTGACATGCACAGCTTCTTGCCCATATGAGTGTTCCAGTAATTCTTGATTTCGTTGTCCGTTCGACCAGGCAGTCGTCCTGCTATCAGAGACCACCTGCACATACATTGTATAGTTGAGATTAATTCAATGGCAGATTTCGAAACTATTTCAAAACCTAAGAAAACCGAAAGTGTCATGTGCACTGATTTTCTACATACCGATTGCCAAGAAGACGATGCAACCGAATAATGAGCTCCTCCTCGTCGGGAGAAATGTTACCACGTTTAATGTCGGGGCGAAGATAGTTCAGCCAACGCAACCTGCAACTCTTTCCACATCGCTTGAGACCTGCAAAACAAAACCTACCCGCTCATTTAGTCTCTCAATGCGCATTTTGTTTGCAATAAAAATTGCAATTAGAATTTTACTGAAACTCACCTGCTTTTTTAGGGATATTTTTCCATCCATCGGTGCCATGAATTCGAATGTATTCAGAGAGAATCATATCCTCCATGGCGGACCAAGCGCCGCGGCTAAGACCTTCTTTTGAACAGCAAGGGGATCTAACCATCTTCGATATTCTTTTGTAACCCGTTAAGGCTAACTCAAGACAGCTGATGATCTCCTCTGACACGGGATTGGTTTCCTCGCTTCTCTTTGGAAAGGCCGATGGGCGTATTTACAGAGTTGCCCCATTAGCTTCTCCCTTCTCAAAACCACTGGCGCAGTAAAATTTCACTTATGACGACCATGGGACCACACTAATTTTTCGATAAAGATTCGTACAGTACAGATCTCGCTGTATTACCGTGCGCAAAATAATTAATATAATCTTCCATGAACGCATAATTCTTTTTATAATGGCCGAAAACGAATGGCAGGCGAGAGATGTGGAGTCAAGTTGTCAACTGTGGTACACTGATACGGATTCCCAGGAGGAAAAAACCAAAAACATCTGTTTAAGATTTAGGTCATGAGCAGAAAGATGCCATGAAAGACACAAATAAAATCAAAATTTAAATCGCCCCATGAACATTTTTAAAGCATTAGGTCGAGAATCCATAGAATAATACGATTAGTCCCCGGAAATACAATATCTATGTGTACGGATGACTCTTGCAATCGCTAAGATCCTGGTATCCAGCAAATTCAAGCGAACAACGCGAATCACTGAAACCAACGCATCTCCAGGAAAGACGTGGAAACAACGGCTCAGTGGAAGTTGCATTGTCATTTCTTAAATGACACTCACTGGTCATTCTGAGGAGAGAGAAAAGAAGCACAACTAACGTTATGCCATGACTAAAGATAGGCGAGGTAGCAGATTCGCAGCGAATACAGTGTTTGTTGGCGTAGTGGACATTTTTAAACGCCAGTATCCACACGCCCTCGTCCTTCAAAGAACAAGATTTTGGCTGTTTATCCTCACAGGACAAAAAGATTCTGTTTCCCAATAAAATTATTGAATGTATACATGAAAGGTATTTGAATTCACTTCTGTAAGAGTGAGTTTCAAGAATCGGGTTACCAAATTCGAGAGACAATTTGGAAATGAGTATTCCGTTTCAAATTTACACACATATTTTATTTCTATTCTCTTGTACCTCCTGTTTGTGCATAGATCATCTCTCAATTCATAAATATTTTATTAACATCGTGCTAACCTGTGATTTAATTGTTTTTAGTCACCGATCATCGGACAGCACAGTGTGGAAGTACTTATAAGATATTTAATGACGGTATATATTGTGTGCTCGATCGTAAAAATTTAAAACTCTGTTATGCTCCTTAATTCTTTGGTGAAAATTTTAAGTGAATTTATGATTTGGGTTTATGGAACTGCAATTCAGGGTTTTAACACGGTTAAAATTTTAGTTGTGTTTGTGATTCTGGTTTAATAAAGTGCCACTGATGGTTCAGGGTGTTTTAATATTGTAGGATATTTTTGGTCTCTTCAGGGATATTTGAATTTTTAACTTTGATCATTTTATAAAATAAAATATTGAATTTATTCACCTAATATAAAGCAAACTTGATTTAATATTATTAAGTTAATTTCTACAATATTGTTGAGTTCTTATTGTTGCTACCATTTTCAAGTAGCTATGATCTACTACATATAGTAAATTATCTATTTTTTTAACCAACTTTCCCAATCCTTCATAATCATAAACATTTTTTTCAAAAAGAAAAAGTTGTATATTAATTATATTTCTAAAAGTGGAATATAATTATGGAAATTGACCATATTCCAGCCAGTAAGGAAAAGATGAAACTGTACATTAAAAACATTTCATTCTATTCAGGCTCATTGTCCATAAGTGTGTTGATTGTTCAAAAAATATGGTGGTTAGAAAAACTTATGATTCCATGCATAGAGGAGAATAAGTCAAAATCTTCTACTTGTTCATATGATAGAAATGAGTGAACAGGCTCATGAAACATACCAGATTAAATAATGAGCTATATACCAAGCATAGAGAAAGGTAGAATATAGTATGTGTTGGATTCTACCATGATGTTCAAGTACCACACACCGCATTGAGATTCCAGTCCTTTCTTTGAAAGCTCATCCGCCTCCTTATTTTGAGACCTCTTGATATGAGAAATAGGATAGAGTGAGTGCTTCCATAATGATGAAATCCTGTGTAGCCATCCTATTAGACTGTCATTTTTATGGACTATATGCCAGTACATGCTCAATAATGATCTTCGAGTCCCCAAAGATTTGAATGGGACCCATGTCCAAAAAAGAGCAGAAGGTGAGTAGAACATGCAAAGCCATGGCCTTAGCTTTGTTGTTGGTCCCAATGCCACCATTCCAGTAGACAAAATAATGTTGATCCTTATCAATACATATGTAAAAACCACATGCACATCGTCCATCTTTAGCAGCACCATCGAAATGAACCCGTGGAAAGATAGATTGATGATTGATGTCTTATATCTCATGATGCTTCAAATGCTGTGGTATATATGGAAGGATTGAGAGATAGAATGGAATGATTTTGTCATATAGGAGTTTGAAATCCTCCCTGCTATTTTGGAATAGTTTTTTGTTCCTCCATTTCCAAACAAACCAGCAAACAATAGGAAGAATAGGTTGCCATATGGTTTTCTGGGCACTCCACCATTCGAAGGCATCCATAATGGAGGAATGAGGAATGATAGTAAAACCAAACTGAGTAGCCAGCTGCCTCCATAGGATCAGAGTGAGTAGGCAATATAGAAACATGTGCAAGTTGTCTTCTGTCTCAGATAGACAGATAGAGCATATTGTTGGGCCTTGCTAGTTCTGTTTTTGAAGGTTAGGCCACGTGAAGTTTTTATTATGGAATACTAACCATGAAAAAGGTGTAACTTTTAAAGGACACCCTGATTTCCAGAAAGCTTTTGGAAAAATATTCCGGGAAAACTCATTCTGGTCTACTGTTATGGATAGATATATATCTCTTACCAATACATTTGTTCCGCCTCTTTCATCTCGCCAGGCCATGCTGTCATTTTCCTCTGTTCTGTATATCCCTGCATGTTTCATTTCCAATATAGAATTTTCCCATTGAGCAGTCATTATATCATCTAGACCAAATTCAGTAGCAGATTTCCATCTTGGGATAGCTCCCTGCCAGTCTTTAATAACTTGTGCCCAGAAATATAAACCTTTTTGATGAAGAATGTTTAAAAGTTGAAGAGAGAAAGGGAATTCCACTTCTACTCCCATGATAGGGTCAATGCCGATAAGAATATTGTTTCTAGTTTGAAACTTCCATACCAAATTCTTGTAGAAGAAATGAAACAGCGTTTGGAAACTCCTCCAAATAGCTGACCCTTCTGAAGGACCCAATGATCTATCTCTGTACCAATATATGAAGTCTCTACTTCTCAGATATTTCATTTTTATAGCATTACTCCATAAGCAATCTCCCAAAACCGCTCTCCATAGGGATTTACATAAGAGAGCTACACCAAAACGGTTAAGGTTCATTATGCCCTAACCCCCCATTTTTTTGGGGAGGGTGATATTAGATAGTTTTGTGAGATGGAATTTCTTCTTCTCCTTTCCACCCCCCCATATAGAGGTGGCCATTAAACTATCTAATTTTTTAATGATACCAGTAGGAATGTAATAGAGGTGTGCCCAATATACAATAATTTGAGCAAGCACATATTGAGTGAGAATCATCCTGCCAGCTAAGAATAGGCATTTGAATTCCCATCCTGATATCCTTTTGTAAAATCTGTTGGGGATCCAAGATTAGTCAGATAAAGAGTAGCCCATGGGTTTCAATTGATAACCCAAGTATTTCATGCCTTCATTGATAGAAATTGCTTGAATTTTATAGACTTGTGAAATATAGTCCATCTCATCCATATTAACCTTTCAATAAAGAAAAGATGATTTGCCTTTGTTGATACATAAACCTATAGCTCTTTGGAAAGATATTAATATGACATGCATATTTTTCCATGTTTGCCTACAAAGCATAGCAAAGAGTAGAATATCATCTACGAAAAGAATATGAGAAAAAGATATCCCTCTGTTTATGTAAAGTGGTCTTACAGTCCCCATCAAAATAACCCTTCTTAGGTGAAGGCTGAGAGTTTTCATTAGAAGTATAAATAGAAGGGGAGAAAGTGAACAGCCTTGTCGGAGTCCCCTTTCAACCAAGAAGAAGGGAGTAGGGAATCCGTTAATGAGAATGGTGTACTTCACTCCCTCCTCACATGCCATAATCCATTTTGTAAATTGGTCACTCAGCCCAATCTTAATGAGCAGACACCTCAGATAACTCCATTTAAGGCAATCATAAGCCTTTTCGAGATCTATTTTCAGAATGGCAGCTCCAATATTTTTCGTATGCATTGAGTGTAAGCATTCCTGTGTAATAGCCACTACCTCTAGTATATTCCCGCCATTTAGGAAGTCATGATGTTCCTTTGTGAGATATTGAGAGAGAATGCCATGAATCCTTTCTGCTATTATTTTAGAGATGATTTTATAAACAGTGTTACATAAGGAAATAGGTCTGAAGTCTGAAAAAGATAATGAGTCTCTTTTTTTGGGGATTAAAGCAATATAGGTTGAGGAAATGATGTGATTGATATTCCCCCTCATTCTCGATTCTTCAACCATCTCCAAAATATCTTTTTTCATCATGACAAAGAAGTGGATGAAAATATCTATGGTCCAGTCGTCAGGGCCAAGACATTTGTCTTTTTTAAAGGATTTCATAATAGCTAGCAATTCATCTTCCGATATAGCAGCAAATAAGAGGTTGCCTTCTATCTCATCAAAAATAAGAGGAAAAAGATCCTTTCCCCATATAATATCATTTATTTCTCTGTGGGAATCCCTTCTGTATGTCTTCTGAAAGTGGTTAACAACTTCCTTGGATATCTCTTCTTGAGTGTATATAAAACTACCATCTTCTTTCTTGATTTTCCATATAGAATTTGCTTCATGTCTTTTTTTTGCAAAGCGATGGAAGAATTTTGTGTTTTTATCGCCTTCTCTTAACCAGATTGCCCAGCTCTTAAGTCACCAAGTGGCTTCCTCTATAGATAGTAGCTTCTGTTTTTTTTTCTCTAGTTCCCAAATTCGTGAGCAAACACTCCATGGGAGGGACTACATGTTCATACTAGAGGCAAGGGATTCCATTTTTTTTTTAATATCTAGAAGTTCTAATTTGTTTGATCTCTTTTTCATAGCCTGCCACTCCTTTACTTTCGTCCTTAGGCTCTTCATTTTGCCAATTAATTTATCCAAATGGGAAGATCCAACCAAAGGGTCAAAAGATAGCCAAGCTTCATGGATCATATTATTGAAAGTCTCATCTTCAAGTCATATCATGTTAAACCTAAAAGGATAGTTCTTTCGAGAAAATTGAAATGGCCATTGCAAAAAGATGGGATGGTGATCGGAGATAAAAATAGGAAGAGTGGGTGAGCATGGAAGGCCAAAATTCTCCAAAACCTTTTCATGAATGATGAACCTGTCCAATATTTTAGCAATATAACCATTCCCCATCTTGCCGTTGTCCCAAGTAGGCAATACAGATTTTGGACAGATATCAACAAAGTTGAATTATAGAATGGCCTCTCTGATTTTCTATCCAATTTGATCAAATTTTTTCTCCTTTCCCCATACTTCATCCGGTCCCAACATGTAGTTTAAATCACCAACAATGAGGAGCGATTTAATTTCCAGGATTCCAGAGGAAATGAAACATTTCCAGTAAGAATATCGATCCTTATATGGTGCATACACATTTAGAATATGAATCTTGTCGGCTCTACCATGATAATTAGCTATGATCAAATACCATCAAGACATCAAAAAGTTTTTGTAGATATCCATCTTGGATCCTAGAGAACTGCAGGACCACCAGAGAGACCCATCGCCTTTGTAGCTGCAATGTACCAAGTCGAGAGCATCCACCTGGAAAAAGAGATTGTATCCTGTCGAGCGTGCATGGTTTCCTGTATTAAGATTATCTTGTAAGGAGCAGAAATAAATAATTCTTTTAGGGCAAGAAACTTTGAGTCTGCCCCAAGACCCGTTATATTAATAGAGAGGAAGTTCATCATTTGTAGTTCTCCCTGGGAAAATTTGCTCTAAGAAGCCTGTTTTGAGGAAGATTAGAAATAGGTATGTCAATAAGAGAGGATTCCTGATAATCAAGATTGAGATGCCCTTTCTCCCCCTGAAATGACGACTGCCCCTATTTTTTTTTCGGCAAATAGTGATATTTTTTGCCGAAATGGGGCTAATGACGGGTGAAGAAGATTTTCTGGGTTTATGAATGGTTAGGGGAAGCAGTGTTAGAGAATCTCATTGAAGGAGCATGTCCAGGTCCCTGCCAATGTAGTTAGTGGGAGATGGCAGAGGAGAAGTCGGAGGGGAAGTGGAGATCATGGGGCCTTTATCTATTGAGGAAGGGGAGGCACGACATGGGGTTCCATGAATAGAGGAAGAAGGGGAAGAAATCTTAGGGACTTGTCCAGATTTAGCAGTCAATGATGAGGAAGAAGGGATAATGGTAATGTCATTTTTGAGAGGTGTAAGAAAGCGAGATTTGGGAATAGGAGAAGGGGGGATGACCGGAATATCCTGAGATGGTTCAGGGGGCTGGGGTGGCTGAGATGGAAAGTCATAAACACCCAAATTTAATAGATTATCCATGGAACTAGATCTTTGCATAGTATGGGGGGATTTATGTTTCCTTGGAGAGAAGAAAGCCCGTTGAGATGGCTTCCCCAAGAGGCCACGTAAAATGGCCAAACTGTGAGAGTGGGTGGGGGAGAATATGTCTGCCAAAGTAGAAAATATTTTGTAATTATTATTTTCCTCTTCTTCATAGCAGTGGGACGAGCCCAAATTCTGAGATTTATGATTCACCCTATATTCCTTATTCCATACCTTTCCATGCGGATGACGAGGACATTTATCTTTGAGGTGTCCCATTTTGTGAAAATAGGAGCACCTAAATGAGACTTCCCTGTAATCAAGCCTTTGACGAGTTTATAATTCACCCCAGAATAGGTCGATGTGAACCAGGAACCCTCCCCTATAATATTTTTCTATCAAGATCCAAGCCACGTGCTCATCTTTCGCCCCTAGACATCTGGGATCAACATAGATAAATTTTCCAATAGCATTTCCAATGAAGGAAAGAGATTCCCTCATCCACAATTCAATAGGAAGGGTAGGTAGTTTGACCCAGATGAAATTGTTCTATGACGTGTTTCAAAGAGGGTCAAAACCTATGTACCATTTATGGAGCACAAGAAAGCTCCTCCTGTGCAGCCAAGGGAGACCCTAGATGGTGTTGAGGTCCTTGACTCTAGGAAATGAAAGCTGTACCAGTATTTCATCAAACGAACAATGGTTGGAGTGTAACCAATGAGGGGATGCCATCTAGAACCTAGCCACTTCCTAATCTGATCATCTTCCATGTCGGGGAAGTGCAATTTGCCAATTAGTGCACATGATTGTAGACTTGCTATTCGGTCTGCTAACGTAACATCATCCAAACAAATGGTAGATGGGGGATATTATTATTATGTAAGGTCATCATTCCTAATGCGCATATAGTATTGCCAACATTTCCTTCTCATAAATATCTTTGTGTAAATACTTTCCTTTGATTGGACGACTTTCGAAAGAAATGGGTCTTTCTTCTTGCATTAAAACAAGACCAATTCCATTTCCTGGGGCATCACATTCCACAATAAGGGTTTTTGTGAAGTCTGGCATAGCTAAGGCTGGTGGTTGGTACATTGCCCCTTTAAGATGTTCAAAGGCCTTCATTGCTTCCGAAGTCAATGGAAATGCATCTTTCTTCAATAATGTTGTTTTCGGAATGTCTTCAATCTTCATTCTTATTTGATGATATCCTGAATGAATATCTAACTTGGTGAAGTAAATTAATCCAAGATATTCATCCAATAATTCATCAATGATAGGAATGGGAAATTTATCTTTAATAGTGACTTTGTTGAGCTCTCTATAGTCTAGACACATGCTCCATGGCCCATCCTTCTTGTGCATCAACACTACTAGAGAAAAGAAAGAATTTTGACTAGGTTGAATTATACCAGCCTCTAGCATTTCTGCAACCATACGTTCAATTTCACTCTTTTGGGAATAGGGATATTTGTAAGGCCTGATGTTTGGAGGAACACCTCCCGGAATCAAATGATCATGATCACAAATAGGTGGGAGGCCTTTGGGAGTCTCCAAAACTCTGGAATGATTGTCCAAGACCTTTTGGAGATCTGGAGAAATAGATGATTTCGATGTGGGAACGTCTAGTGAACATAATTGTGCAATTACACCTCGTTTTTCTTTCTTTAGAAGATTTGTTAGTTTGCTAGAGCTGATTATCTTTCCTAATTTTGCTGTGATACCCCTGAATTAAACTTTCTTTCCTTTCGAAGAAAATTTCATGAGAAGTTCTTGAAAATTAAAAGCTATTGTACCCAAGGATTGTAGCCATTGGAAACCTAGTACAACATCCATACCACGCATTGGAATGGGAAGAATTGGGCTATTCAATACATATTTTCCCATGGATAGCTTGATATCGTGACACTTTCCAGAGCAATTTATGGTTCCTCCACTTGCAACCATCACTTGACACTTTGGTGCTAGATATAGGAAGCAGTTCAATTGCTTGGCTATCTTACAATGAATAAAATTAAGGGTACTGCACGAGTCAATCAACACTATTACCATTTTCTTCATGATATGTCCTTCTACCTTGATAACTTGAGGAGTGGTAACTTCATCGAATGCAATACAAGATATGGTTAGATTCATTTCTTCTTTCTCGATGTGATCTTTCAATTCTTGAACATTTTTATTCTTAATATGTCCTTCTATCTTGAGAGTTTGAGGGGTGCTAATTCTTTCCAATGCTTTACAAGATATGGTTGGATTCATTTCTTATTTCTCTGGAGATGGTTCCTGGTGTATATCCTCTTCTTTTTATGTTTCTTGATCCTTTTCTTCCTCCTCTTAACAATATATGTGTAATAATTTCTTCTCAGGAAACTTATGACCTTTAATGTATTTGTTATCACAATTGTAACAAAGCCCTTTTTCTCTTTTTTCTTCCAATTGTTGTGGTTTCAACCTTGTAGGTTGTGGAAGGCTAGGAGAAACAACACTTCCATCTTTATAGTTGTGAAGGATAGACTTCCTTGTTGCCATAATTTTTCGTTCCACTTTTCTTGCCAACTTGAATGCCTTCTCCAATGAATCAAGTTCCCAAAGATGAACCTCATGTTGAATGTTATCTTTCGAAGTCCCTATGGAGACATCAATCCATTTCTTCTCTAGAGTATCATTTTCCGTTATATTAAATTTTTTAATGTCCACAATGTTCTCTGCCATTGAACACTTTTGTTTGAGATTTACAATTTGGCTAAAGAAGGTGTTTCTCTTTGTATCCTGATAATGTGATGTAATTTCCTCCGTGATAATTGACCATGTAACAATTGGTTTATGAGAACAAATCCCTTTATACCATAAAAATTGATCCAGTTCTATATATGAAGATGCAATACGTAGCTTTTTTAAAAGTTTCACCTCATGCAGACCAAAATATTGCACCATCTGTAGTATCCAATATACCAGATCCTTGCCATCAAACTTCCTCATATCACATTTTCTTGATTTTAGGAGTTATCTTGAAACAAAAGTAACTCTATAATTTTAGATCTCCATGTTCTAAAATTGCATCCTGCAGTAGCTCTCTGAATTCTCTTTCTAACCCCACAAGTCTGTGTTGGGTTGTGTTATATTCTTTCCATGTAGTTAACAAGGGGTTTGAGGGGTACCTGTAACCCCACTTTATGGGGTGCAGGGCAGCGCCCCAAAAAATTTTGATTTTGGACCCTATGTTAGGTTGGGTAGACCCACCTATGGTTTTGTGCATTATTTTTGCACATTTTTTTGGATGCGATGGTTTTTCGGTCCATGGTATTGGACGTGATGGTTTTTGGTTGATGGTATTGGATGTGAAGGTTTTCGGTCCATGGTATTGGATGCTTCGGCATGTAGAGATATGTATTGTAACATTGAAAGGAACATAATGAAAAATCAAGCTGGTAGTCCCAGTTTTGGGATCCAGTGGGAAAATTTCTATGTATATGTGTTTTATGTGTCATGCTCTTGCATTGTTTATTTTTCTGTTTTTTAGAATTCGTATGCAGGTAATTTCTGTACGGGGTTAATACCTACATTTGGTATCAGAGGTGTTTTTGTCTTCAGAGGGACGTCTTTGTTGCTGAGGGGTTTCACTCGGGCCTGTGGTAGACCTTGTTCAGTGGGAGATCTACGAGATCGATTCTGGTGTTGAAATAAGATGGCGAGTGGTGGAAAGATAGAGATCAAGAAATTTAAGGGTCAGATTTTTGAGTTGTGGAAACTCAAGATGGAGGATCTGTTGGT